>CAJPEV010000130.1:145005-191081 GCA_905338385.1 Darwinula stevensoni
AAAAAAGGCTCATTTTCCTTCATGATAGCTAATCCGACTGCTACAGCTCCCTCTTTCGAAAAATGTACTCCATCCCTAGCCATCGGACTTCTACAGCGACTCAAAGCCTCCCTAGTGTCCAGAAACACTGCCCCCTCCGCGACACATAACTCCTTCAACCTGTCGTTAACCCCTTCCGACCTGGACCACGTGATTCCTCCCTTGTCTAGCCTGCTCGGGATCGCGCATACCGTCACCCGCACTCCCAACCTTGCCTCCCGACACGCCCTAATAGCCATTACGTCATTACCGTTGCTTTCCATAGTTTTCGGAAAGGAAGTTTACTAGTCTCCCATTCTCTTTCTCCATCAAGGTCTCTGTGTTAGGGACCTGGACCTCTTTCTTGCCCTTTTCATATTTTCGGCCGCCAATGACAGAGAGTCTCCCTGCGTCGTCGCCAATCATTCCATGATCACACCTCTTCATGCTTAAAGAGGGGAGTTCTTCCCATGGGGATCCCCCATTCACGTTCCACCTCCACACCTCCTCTCTGGTTTCCTTTCCATCCCAACCGCCTGAGACATATATATGATCATTATACACAGTGACCGCGTGATTCGAGAGTGGAATGGGAATCTCAAGAGGGAATGTACTCGTCTCCGAACTACTTATCCACTGCCACGTCCTCGTGTCAAAAAGCTCACAACTGGAGAGATAGTTTTTGGTTTTGGGATTCTGACTCCCCAAGACCAGGATGGTGTTTTCATCCCTTAATACCGAGGCAGCAAATCTCCTTTTCGTTTCCTGGGGTATAGGTATCCATGTCTCTGTATGTAGGTCTAGCATTCCTCCTTGAGTATTTCGCTCCCCTCCCAAAAGGAAGAGACGATCCTGGATGACCACTCCTGTGGTTCCCTTCACAAGGAATGGGCGGAGGATGTGGAGCTCCTCGTCCCATTGATAAGTGTCGACGCTGGGATCCTTCCCGTTCAGATAGGAGATGCGCACTTTCTCCCCTCTGCCGTGGATGAGCAAGCCATCGTGGGCGAGAAACATGTCGCCTACGCTATAAGGGCAGTCGACCCAGTATGCCGGAGAAGAATGAAGGATTCCTTCCCACATCCCGGGTCTCCCGTCTTCATGTGTCCCCATAGCAAAAATCCTTTGTTTTCCTGCAAGGGAAAGAGAATCTATGAGGGCGGAGAAAGAACAAATGATAAGTTCGAATCGTTCTCGCAGATATAAGCTAATTACAAAAAGCAAAAGAAAGTTATATTCACGCATTTAATCTAAACACCTCAAGACAATTTAACGGGATCATTGGGAAATTATACTATACAATCCAATTCATGAAATGATCTCACTTTTATACAAAGTACTTCGTGTAGTCTCATGATCTGAAAAAGACCTGATATACAGGATGGACCAAGAAAACATTTCATATTGGTGAGTTGTCAGTCTGATTGCAGGCTGCCAATTCAAATGTAATTTGGGAGGCTTTTAGAATAACAAAATTAGGATTTGTGCACCAAAATTTCTGCCTCCTCGCCCTACAATTAAAGGAACAGCACTTATTTCTAATAAACCACCACACACTGTGCTGTTGAAAATATCGATATGAACTTGAGGCGTGCATTCGGGGCATTCATGTAATACATGATCCTCTGCCAAAATGAGCTGAGTTATTTTTTAAGCTAGGCTAGACTAAGGGCAACCTACCTACAATGAATACATTTTTAAACAGCCGAATAGCAAACAATAATTTAACGTTTAATAAAAATTTTCATTTTAACCCTTACGGAAATGTCCCATAGCAGGGCTGCCCAACCTGCGTACCATTGACTGACACTACTATTCGTCCGGTATTTCCCAGACAGCTTCGAATTATGAATTTCTGTATTCGCTATGATTCCTGTGTCTGTCAGGTGTTGATCTCCTCCCCATTCCTGAGCTTACCTGACTTATTTCCCCGGCCCCTCTCCTGCGTTGGCAGGGGGCAATAATGAAGTCTCGAAGAAAGGAAAAAGTTTCAAATGCCTCTATTCCTCTATGCTATAATATATTTTCTCTTTTGACTCGGAACCGCATCCCCCCCTCCCACTTCACCGATCTTCATATTTCTTGATGAGTCCTCCTCAAAGAAATAACGAAAGTGCGAAATTATCTGATAATGAATGCCATCTCTACACGAAAGGAGTGAGCGATTGCCGAGAAATTGAGCGGAACTGGAGTTAACGATTTTACTCCCTAAAAACAAGTCATGCCGCTCAATTCTCTTTTTCTTGAGAATACCCGCTAACTTTTTCCACTATTTGAAAAGTACTCTCTATCCTTCGTTTTGCGCTCTTAAAAATAGTTATGGATTCAGCTCATATGAAGGGGTAGTTATCGGTTGTACTTCCTGGTTTTAAGGGAGTAAAATTGTTAACTCCAGTATCCAACCATTTCTCGATAATCGTTCAGTCTTTTCAAATAGTGTAGCGCAGAAATTATACTTCCAGACCGCGAGACAGGGGGACATTACATAAATGGGAAGCACCATAGGGTTCAGCACCCCTATCCAATTGGAAACCAATTTCTTATAGGAAACCTACAGACTTTCCTATGTTTTTGAAACAAGAAAAACCTATGACATCCTGAAGGATCCCTTAAGCGTCTTATAGGACTCGTGAGATATAAGATTCGGGGAGGACTTTTTGGGTTTCGAAACCCAGGCATTATGACATAAATGGCAACTGGGGTCTATATCAGCGCAGCACTTTGGTGTAAATCAATTACCGATTAGGGGCCTTCCCATGGTGGGACACTTGCAATATTAATACCAGTATTGCCCAAGGCTGTATAATTTATGGCCAAGGGTCAACATATGTCGCTGGAATGCGCGGCCCGTTTCTTTCGGTATCATTCTTATCTCGAATGGGAAATTTCAGCTATTCAGGAGTCAGGAGTCAGGAGAGTTAGTGATATCAAGAGGCGATTTCGCCCATTTCGATATCACGTGTCGAGGTCGAGCGTTCCTTAATTTTAGGGTAGGCCTAACCCTCTTAAAGCTATATATTTTTGTATTTTTGTTTTGTTTTGTTTTTTTTTTTTTTTTTTTTTTTATTATCCTAGTTGCTTACTGTCTAGTACCTACGTCAACATTGCCCCCCACCTTTTTGCCTGTCCATGAAAGCATCTAGTTTCTTCTTAAAGATAGTCACAGAAGGGGCAGCCACTACTTCGTCATCTAACGCATTCCACGCGTTCACCACTCTGCAAGTAAAGAATTCCTGTCTCGACCTGAGCCGCACCTGCGGTTTNATGGGGTTGGAAAGAAAGTCTTTCAACACTCTGCGCAAATTTTTCTAAATTTTATGACTTTATTGAAATGAAATTTCAGTCTACAATGTAATGACCATTGTTGTCTATGACATGTTCCCAACGCACGTGTAACTGCTCGATGCCCTTTGCCCAGAACTTTGGCGATTGCGAAGCGAAGAAACGACCGACATCATTTTCGAGATGCGCTCGATCGTCGAAGGTCTTGTCCCGCAGGTGATTCTTGAGGGCCCGGAACAAGTGATACTCGGAAGGGGCCAAGTCCGGAGAATACACTGGATGGGGTATAACTTCCCAGCCCAGTTCCGAAATCGTCTGGCGAGTCATCTTCGCAACATGTGGACGAGCGTTGTCATGCAGAAGGAGAACTTTGTCGCGTTTGCGACGCTCTTTTTGAATGACGCCAGCCAACTTCTGAAGTCCAGCAGCGTAGACGACGGCAGTCACGGTGGTACCGGTGGGCAGGAGCTCATAGTGCAACATTCCTTCTGAATCCCACTAACAGCAGAGAAGAACCTTCTTCTTGTGGAACCCTGGTTTCGGTTCATGTGGCGGCAATTCTCTTCGTAAAAGTCACTGACTCTTGCGAGTATGGTTGACGTAGAGGACCCATCTCTCGTCTCCAGTAACGATTTCCTTAAGAAGGTCCTTTCTCTGCGGACGAAGGAGCAGTGATTCCCAGACACCGACACGGCTTGGCTTTTCAGAGTTGCCGAGCCGATGAGGGACCCATGTCGAGTGAACCTTCCGATAGCCGAGGTCGTTCAGATGGTTGCCGATGGGCCGATTTGGCCATATGGGTGACTCCAAGTGTAGTCGCCGATTCGCGAGTGGTGGCGTTCGGCTTCGCGTCGAGGGCGTTCCGCAGGGCTTCGTCATCGACTGTAGATGGACGTCCTTGAGTGTTGTCGATCTCCGAAGGTCGTGTCGACAGATTCCAAGCGTTTCAATCATCGAGACACCGTGGAATAGTGGACGACGTTGCCCTTGAATGCAACGCAGATGTTGCCCGCGGCGGCTCTCGCAGAGTGTCCTTGGAGGAACTCGTATTAGACGATGGTGCGAGGAGTTCCTTGTTCGATCGGAGCCATGGCTACCCACAAATGGCCGAAGCCGCCTTATATACTCCAAGGACAGAAGCTTCGAGAACATTCCAGCATATACAAATGCAAAGCCCAGGACATCAATCCTTTGAAAATTTTTATAAATAGTTTCAGAAAGTGTTGCAAGACTTTCTTTCCAACCCAATATTTGAAGGTACATCACTGGGAGGCCTCGTTTGTGCTCACTTCGGCAAATAGGTAGTGTCAGGAGACAGACTCGTATGTCGAAGTCGATGGGGTACTACGGATGATTTTATTCAAATATTTCTGCTCTGGCGAGAAAGACTTCAGCTACACGGTTCACTTCCTTCCTGCCGATAATTTGCTTCCCATTTGTTGTTTTGAAGTAAAAATGTAGCTAGGACTGCAAATATTGTTTGCCTGATGATACGATCTATTGAGACGATGATTAAAGCTCGTTAACGCTTCTGCTGCTCGTGATGACTCTGGTGCCTTCGATTGACTTCTGTCCACTCCATTCACTTCAGTGGAGAACTTGTATATTGGATGGAATGCCTTCACGATTTTTTTTTTTTACCGGCATTCCAGAGAAAACATCTCGGGTGGATTGCATGAAACTAATGCCAACATTAGCCTAAAGCTGTATTAGCTAAAGGAGTTTTAAAGTGAAGCATTACACAAAGAAATGGAAAGTTACATTTGCTTATTGGCATTAGCACTTCCTAATGTGCATTAGCGACTCCGATGACGTGTATCGGAGACCCGCAAGAATGTCGTCCGCTTCGGCAACGCTCGAAAATTGAAATTTTTTTCCCTACTCAATGCCCGCTAAAGTACGAGGGTGAGTCAAAAAGTGACACGGCATCTGCGATCATGGTCTCGAGGTGGTGATGAAAGGGGAATGCTTTGGATGCAACTTCCCATTTTCTCCGCCTCCACCCCTCATACTGCGTAGCTACTTGCGCACGGTGTCGAAGATTCAGGGTGACATGCACCAGATTCCTTTAACTTTAAACTGATTCATTTTCATAATTGGACGTCTATGGGAATAAGTTTCTGTTAAACTGATACCCATGAGGGACCATCGTGAGATCAGATTAGTTTATCTTAAAGATAGTCACAATGTTATTGATCCCTATTGACACTCCTACTGCTTTAGACTTATACTTTGCAGTACTTCACACTAGTTGTAACCCGGTAAGACTGTACTGTCCTAGTCCTTGTAGTAAAAGGAATACTACGAGTAATGAGCTAATACTTAAAGTAATTAAGCTGATCTAATGTGAAGTTGGAGGTAGCTATCAGAAAACTTATGAATACTGCTACAAAGTAGCCAGGTAACAACTAACTCACGACTTAGCTGACAGAACCTCGAGAGTATCCTCCAACACGTCTTCACGCTACGAACGCTCGACCAAGACTCAAAGCTATTCTGAAAAGAAAACAACCTGCGAGTACATCTCTTTACTGAAGCTCCATTCGGATGAAGTCTACTTACACTTGCACGTGGTTTTCAAAGGGGATATGGGCATATTTCTTGCCTGCACTCCATGATTCTATTTGGAAGATGGGGATGACAAATAGTGAAGTCTCGAAGTTTATTGATTGCTACAATGAGGCAAGGCGAGACATTGGGGATGTACAAAACTCTTGTAAGACATGATTCCATGGGTAAGGGCCCTCCCTTACTTCTTACCCTCACTTTTGTTTCCTAAGAGGAATGTGAGAACCCTCTACTTCCATCTGGTGGCCTAGAGGTGAACTTCAAACGGAACCCTATTGTCTGATAGCGTTCCTTATAGCCCCTATAGGGAACCCTATAGGCCCTATAGGGAACCATATAGGTCCCAAACTGAACCCTTTGGGGCCTATAGGAACCTTTTGGATTCCTATAGGAATATATTGGAATCCAATAATACATTTTCGTAAGGGAGTGTTTTGTGGAATTCAGTAGGATATCGAATCTCCCCAGGGATAGACAGGATTCCGCGGGTTGAGCGGAATCCTGTCTCTCCCAAGTGAGATTCGAAATCCCACCGAATTCCACAAAATCGTACGACATGAATATGTCGATGTAAAGGCTCTTGTAAGGCATTAAGGAAATAATTGGACGTTTCAGCCCGTTCCTGCAATAAAATGATTTTCACGAAATACCTTCTTAACCATACGTCCTTCCCCTTGAACCTGCCTCTGAAGCCGGACCCATAGGAATCTGCAACAAGCATTTCATGGAAGTGAAAGTTAATGAGTATAGTTTCAATGAGAATTCGAAGATGGAATAGGAACAATGTAGGAATTGGGTCTGAAGCCAGAAAACTGCACCTTTAGGAAATTCCTTATTTCATTCAACGCCTTCCAGTCAACTTGAGAGAGGGACTTCAGCGCCGGATAGGATGGTTGATCGTGATGAAGAAGGAAGCCTCTCCGTATCATCCTCATCCAGATTTCCATCCGGCTTTGTACTGCAGGGCGAGTCCCCCCCCTCGATGATGACGAGAGTTCGAATGGCGCGGGAGATTCCCTCCGTCACCCATGAGTCTTCAATTCCCACACACATCACTTCGGAACTCTCACAGCCTCGGTAATCCCTTGGATGGTAAATCTGAGGCACTTCGCGTGCTGATGACTGATTCACAGCTTTCATCATCTTGAGTGCTTCCGTGAAGATGTCTCGGATCCCTTCATCCGAGATAAGCACCACAACATTGTTCTTGCAAGCAAAATTTAAATTCAATTAAATTAAAATAAATTTAAATAATTTGGAAGCCGTTTCGATAAAAGTATATTCATATTTTACCTCACAGCGCATCTTCAAACTACCTATATTAGCCTTGTATCTACCCTTTTGGATACAATTGACAGTGGTACAAAAATTAGCTATTACCTAGTTGTATTGACTGTGCTGTGAAATTAAAACGTCCAATCCTCTTTATATTTATAAAGTGACGTGAATGGAATCAAACGAAGTATTTTGAACAGATTCTTGGGGAATGAAGAGATGAAAAAACAAGTTAAACACACGACAATCAAGGTTCTGGTATTTACAGTGGTAGGTGGAGCTGCTTTTATGAAAGTCTTAGCTCATATTTATATTCACAAGACTCAATATGAAATTCCAAGCGCTGCAACGACTTTCGGAAATCAAACGTTGATGGACAACTGTTTCGGGGTCTTTCTTCTTTGAGAATGGGGTAATTGGGAAGACCCTATCATAAAACTTTTTCCATCATTAGAATGCCCAATATGGGAGTCATATGATGATTGACTAAGGCTACATACAGGATAGTGAGCATATACTTTTTTCGCAATATCATCGTTCATGAGCATAATCTCTCCAGGTACCAGTACTTGTAGTTTCAGGACGTTTCCATAGAGAACGTGAAGATGAACATCCAAGCTTGGGTCCTAAGGATAAGGCGGTACATGAAAGGGTCAATTACTTCCGGCATAACGAGCGCTTCACGAACAACCAGAAGCTATTCTATCGGGAACTGAGAGTAAAAACCCATAGAAATGAAGAAGATCCCTGGCAAGACGGAGCTGGAAGAATTCTGGTCAAACATTATGGAATGCCCGGTGACCCACAACGTAGATGCCATATGGCTCCGACGTCAGAGGGAGTCAGCAGACACTCCTGAAATGAGTGACCCCCAGATTACAACATCTGATCTGCAGAAGGCACTCAAAGAAACAGCGAACTGGAAGAGCCCCCGGGCACGACCGCCTTCCGAACTTCTGGCTGAAGCAATTAACATCCTTACATGAATAACTCGCCAGAGAAATGCAGAAAGAAGTCACGGACCCCTCGGAGATGCCAGATTGGCTCACGGCTGGAGTCACCTACCTAATGCGGAAAAACGCCGAGACCCAACTACCTAAGAATTTCAGGTCGTCCATGTAAAGACGGTGGTTCATGCGATGGTCTGCATTCTTTCCCTTTCTTATGTAATATTCGCATTTAGTCCGAGACAATTCGGCATTGAGTGGATTGAGAGCCAGACTTAAGAGTAGAGGAGACAGCGTGTCTCTCTGGAAGATCCTGCGGTTGATGGAAATCTCGTGTGACATGACCGTCTTCCAGCGGGGCATGATCTGTTGTAGGAAGTTCACCACCACAGGGTTGATCTTGAACATGCTGAGGCACTCGATAATTCGTGAATGGGGCACCGAGTCGAATGCCTTCTGGCAGTCAGTCCATGCCATGGAGAGATTCTTCTTGTTTCTGGCATCATCCATGATCATACGGTTGAGTAGTAGTTGTTCCTTGCAGCCGTACGATCCTTTCTGGCAACCCTTTTGCTCCTCTGACATGATGGTGTTGTCCGTGATGTGTCGTTCGATTCGTGCTGCTAGGATGGAAGACAGCACTTTGTAGACGGTTGGCAGGTAGGTGATAGGCCTGTAATTCTTAGGTAGTTGGGTCTCGGCGTTTTTCCGCATTAGGTAGGTGACTCCAGCCGTGAGCCAATCTGGCATCTCCGAGGGGTCCGTGACTTCTTTCTGCATTTCTCTGGCGAGTTATTCATGTAAGGATGTTAATTGCTTCAGCCAGAAGTTCGGAAGGCGGTCGTGCCCGGGGGCTCTTCCAGTTCGCTGTTTCTTTGAGTGCCTTCTGCAGATCAGATGTTGTAATCTGGGGGTCACTCATTTCAGGAGTGTCTGCTGACTCCCTCTGACGTCGGAGCCATNCAGTGCCTGCCCCGAACTAGCCCCGAGGCAGTACTTGCACAAACACGACAAGGTGTGCAAATATGTGCACTGGTGTGTCTCAAAGCAAGCCGGCCTGAAGTCCAGGAATAGTGGTACGAACACCAGCCAGAGTCTGTTGTGGAGAACTCCTCCACCAAGATACTATGGGACATACCGATAACTAGAGACCGCACTAGAGGCTGCAATAGGCCGGACTATAGGTCTATTTTTACGATTTATTTATTTAAATACAGTATATATAAGTTTGTTTGCCCTTCGGGCAAACAAACTCGCTATGGTCGCGCCTTCGGAGCACCATTACCTTCGAGATTCGATTTCGGTAAAAAAAAAAGTACTTTTCGGTTAAAACGCCTGAGGGCACATATTTTGCAAAATGCTTATTTTCTCGATTCAAAAGCAAGACACAGGGCGCGAGAAAGTTTAAACTTGGCAATGAAGAACCTGAAGGATACCTGAGTACAGAAAAAATTCTTTTACTTTTATTATGTATAGAGGATCGTGGGAAGCTGACTGACTTACATAAGTCGCTATTCGTATGCTAAGTTCAGGAAAAATTATACTTTGTTCATAGGGGTGAAAACATGTCCCCCGAAAAGGTGTGCCCCTAGGGGCACATCTTTTCGTGTGACATATTTTCAAATAGTTCTCTTTCCTTAAATCAAATGGAGACACAAGGTAAGCTAAAACCTGGCAAGAACGTGACTGCTGACGCACTGAGGTCAGGAAACATGTCAAATTTTCAAAATATTGGAATTTTGGGCGGGTATTTCTTGAGAACGTTATGTTTTTAAAGAATTTTTTACTATCCTAGCGAATCGGGCAGAAACAGAAAAGTAGCTGGCGCACGCATAACGGACGTAATGTTCATTTAAGGAAAAATTCAACTTTTTTTGTCCTTCTCTACAGAGCACAGCTATTGGGTGTGTCGATTTTCCAATTTTTTTTTTTTTTTTACCGCCAATAAAAAAGGGGAAACGTATAAGGCTGAAACTGTGTGGCATGGAGTTCCCTGAGTCTACAGTACATTTCAAAAGGAAAAAAAAATCGTTAAAACCCATCTGGGTACTTTATAAAGTCCCATTTTCCTGAATTATTTTTTGATTCAACGAAACAGAAAGAGGAAATTTAAAATCTCCTCAGAAGTACCTATTTGATGGCTGAGTACTGGAAAAATCCTACTTTTGAAATATGCCCCATTAGCGTAGATTATAGGAGGGATGTATTGCAAAATGTATTTTCCACTCTAACAAAAAGGGACACATGAAAAGGTTTTAAGTTAGGTACACCAGAAATAATAGAAGTAATGATTTTGATAAGAATGAAGACTTTCATCCCATATGTCATGTATTTCAATGGGAACGTACTAAAAATACGTGTTTGCCATTTCGCAAAGAATAAATGAATGAATCACAATCGAAGGTGATGGAGCGCCGAAGGCGCGACCATAGCGAATTTGTTTGCCCGAAGTGCAAACAAACTCGCTAGTATTATAGATGTATATATAGGAGTTCCAAGGAGTTTGACTAAATATTTGGATGTGGGGGCATTAAAAACGGAGACTTTAAATAATCTAACAGGTCTCATGTATAATAAAGGGTACATAATTCGTATTAAAATTCACTCAATATATGATCCAATAGCATCAATAACATGCTCCCAGTGACCTCGTAAAGTTGTCAAACCATCAGAAAAATGATTTATTTTAAGAACCCAACCAGTCCTCAACGCAATCATAATTAGAGCTGAATTTCTTGCTACGCAAATGTTCCTTCAGATTTGCGAACAGGAAATGGTCTAATCACATCAGGCCCATAGGCTGAGTGGTTCATCTCCGTGAAGCGTGTATCACGGATGGCAGCCTGCACCACTCTCCTTTTGTGCAGGCGCTGTGTCTTGCAGCAGAAGCACATTTCTGGGCAGTTTGTCACGGCATTTCTCTTTGATCAATTCCCTCAACTGTGCAATGGCGATCGCGTAATATTATTTTGATGATACTTATATACTATACATTGATTATACTCCATTCTCCAGTTGAGGCAAGGTGACTGGAAATGTGCTTCTGCTTCACGACAATGCGCCAGCACACAAGGGGAGAGTGGTGCACGCTTCACATAGCTGAACCACTCAGCCTACAGGTCTGATGTGGCTCCATTATACTATTTCCTGTTCGCCAACATGAATAAACATTTGCCAACAAGAAGTTCGGCTCCAATGATGAGTTGCTTGGTTATGCTGAGGACTGGTTGCGTGATAAAAATGATTCGTTTTTCTGATTGTTTAAATTTTATTCAGTGGTGTCAAACTGATGCAAACAGTCCATTTTGTCCGACCTGCGAAGTCCTCCTCAACAGTTGCTTACGTAAAAGTACTGCAAATTTCAGTCTGTTTGCATTAAAGAATTGACATTGACTTTTGTTGTACCCCTAATCACCCCTGAAGGCTTCCATCAAGCCCCAGCCTAATCGAGTTTGACATCCCGGTTTAAAACTTTGGGAGGTCTCTGGCTGAGATGTGGTTGCGGGATCATAGGAAGGGAATAATAATGGAAAGAATGAACATACGAACGCTTTAGAATGAAGGTAAGCAGCAGCAGTGATAGCGACGCATCCTTGACCTCGGCCATCGATGCACTTGAACTCTCCATGATAATGTGCTTCAGGAGGAGGAGTGATGAGAATGGGTTTTTCCCCGAACACAAGCGAGGAGGGTCGGGGCCTTGTGTTCAGGGTCCCCGGTTTCACTCTCAGCTTGTAAGGGGATTCGTGGGAGAGGACGTGACGAAGGAAGCGAGGAAAACCCACGTCCCAATTTCCCTTCAAGATCCTCACCCCTATGGTGACCCAAATGGGAAGAGCAGGAAGTCTCAACCAAAGGCAAACCGGAATAACTAAATGATGAGGGGGCCCTGTAGTCATAAGTAAACGTTTTAGAAGCGCAAAATCAATATTAAAAGAAAGGACTACTCCCCCCCTGTAAATGCCAAGAGCACTACATAAATACGTGACTCCCTATCTCCTGGTTTCGACTAAAAGATAACTACATTTCAAGACTTCAATCCATCGCTTTCCTTACCCTTTTTCCATTCTCGCTTTTCCTTCTTCATTCTTTAAGATCTCGCCAAATTGCTTCTGAACGGATGAGTAAATGCGTTTCTCTTAGAGCATTTTATTTGTGCTATATTGTTATTTAGAGAGAACGCGACAAGCATAGCTCGAACGAGATTTGCGTCCTGAGTACAGGGTCTCTGCGTGTAGAAAATATTTTTTTCTTCATTGACAGTATTTCGGAGACCATGGGAATTACTGCCGTGCGAACAAAGGTGCATATATCTACTTAGTGATCCCTTGAAGTTTCTGGCAAGGATTTTTCTCACAAAATCCCCTTTTTTCCACATAACATATTAAACCACAGTAACTTTCTAAATAGCACAAGTACATTCAGGAGGACGCTCAACCAAAGAGGTTCTTTGTCGTTCAAGTTTCAGGGATGAGCAGCTTTTAGACGCTCCATTAAGGTGGCGTTTCATCACTGAGGCATGACGTTCTTGAAGGACGTTCGTTTAACGTTAAAGATAAGCATTTCTTGAGCATGACTGTGCTATCCATTGTGATAGATAGATATCCATCACCTTGAAAGAGTCCAGAAACAAAAAAGCCACACAATCGAGGCTAGATGACACCAAAGTACTCTCTATAGCTAGTCAGTACCACATACAGCTTGAATTAGTGTCATATACTTTCCTTGAAGTACCCAATCTTTTTCGCTAACAGATACGACAGAGGAAGATATTTGAGTTCTTCAACGAATCGGTCTTACGAGGTACCCCATGTCCAAGAAGTCTCCAGAAAACTCTGGTCCTGAGGATGGAAGGAAGATGATTGAAATTGCAAGATGGCTTCATGAGAAGTAGAGAATGATGCCTGAAAGGACCGTATCGTCTCTCTTCAAAAGAAGAATAACTGTGGGAAGAATGTTAGCATCTATAACGGAAATAAATAAGGAATTTTACTTTCCCAAGCACTTTCTCTACTCGCATTTCCAGCGCGAAAGAGGAACTGTTCATCTGATACACATATCGAAGAGAGATCTGCATTGGAGAAACGATTTTCATTCGCGCCCTGAGATCGGGATACTATCATTCCAAAATGAGAAACGGTAGTACTTTCGATTATAATAATTGGTTATGCAATTGCCTCCGACTGGGGTCACAGGAGCAGAGTTTATTTGGGTCGAATGCAACTCTTTGATGCTGCTCGCCAATTAAGTTCTGGATGAATGCTCAGGTAACCCATAATTTAAACTTTTTCGGATGGGTCTAAGTTCCAGACATTTGAACAGTAAAGTTCCGAAGAACGTTCATGGAACGGTCCTAACGCATCAAATGAAACGTTCCAGTGTTACTTGGGTTTGTTCATCGTTTGTGTAAAATTGTATAGTATAATGTATTCCACGTGAAGAGAGCAGAAGTAAGCCGATAGCTTGGGATACATCAGGAAAGGAGGAAGAACAGCATGTTCCTTATTGCCTTTAAAACTTAATATAGCAGTTCAAAAATGTATATATATGTATAATGTTGAGTCCTATGTTTAATAAAGAACGGCTTTTTAAGCGATTACCTAGTAGGGCAGTGGCCTGTTTCCCACCAAGGCGTATAGATAGTAAAAAGGATCCTTTTCACTATATATATCTGATATATACTGTATATATCTATAGAGAGAGAGGGGGGGGGAGAGAGAGAGAGTAGAAGCTAATTGGTGCTGAAATTGTCTAAAACCACCCAAGGGCAATAGAAAATGCCCAAACTTTTGGCATTTTTTATACACTTACTTTACTATTACTATACACGGCTACTGAAGTTTAATATGGTGCCAGTTTTTTATTTGGACTATTTCGTGGGTGGGAGTTAATGTGATGGCTTGGGACTCGTGTGAAGCAAGTAGGATTCCGCGCTTCTGGGTCCAAAAGTTGGGCATTTTCTGTTGCCCTTGGGTGGTTTCAAACAATTTCAGTACCAAATAACTTCTCTTACTCTATCTGTGCACCTTGGTTGGGGGCAGTTTACTGCCCAGCCAGGTATTTGCCTATTTAGCCAATATCTTTCTTTAATATTAGCTTCATTACTATAGAAATATATATATAATAAGATGGACATTCACTGACAGAAGGGCTAGTCCTTGATCAGCCACAGCCCAGCACCCACGCGAGTGAACCGACAGGAATCTGTCTATTGTGAAACTATTGTGAAAGGCCAGGCAGAGAAAGGGGGGTCCAGGCGGAAGGAATAGAGGTTCTCACGACGTGGAAACTGACGGAAATACGTCCTAAGAAAGAATCGGTCTCTGGCATGCTTTTACACTTTAATTCCTCCGATGCTTCCCAACAGAATCCAGGAACGGTGACATTGAAAATTATTGAAGAAAAATTCCAATAATCCCCAAATAATGCACCATTATTATTTTTCTCTTGAATGTGATATGAGAATGAGACGTTCTTACTTATTGCTGGGGAGAGTTGGAATCCTTCCTCGAACTCCTTGGCGTCGAAGGTAGTCGTCTGATATGATATGTAAGGTTCGAATGCTATGGCGAGAGAAGCAAGGGACTCGTTGCTTGTGGAGGAAAGGGATTTCAAAATGGACTCCCATTCCTTCCTCAATCCTTCAGTGTTTCCAAATCTACCTCCAATGGGATGGACGGGTACATTATCAAAAGCTATGTGGAGTTTTCGCTCTTCTTCTTCCTCTATCATCTTCATCAGAATTTGTTCAATGACTCGTGGAGAAAGAGAATAAACATCCTCGAGCCGATGCGACTGCAAAAGGTCGTGGATGTCGAAGACCTCGATCGGCAATCCAGTGGCCTTAATTCTCTCTTTCATGTCCAGAAGAAAGAGCCTTCCCTTATATATTTTTTTATACCATCTGCCGCAGTCAACAAACATGACTCGTGCCTTGCAGTCTGAAGTGTCTTCGCCCTTTTCGTCGTTCCCTTGCTCTGCTTTCCTTATCAATCCGTCGATGAGTAATGAAGTCTTTCCCGATCGATTCGGTCCGAAGAGAAGCTCAAATTTTTCCTCGACAGGTGACGGGACAAAATCCTTCTTCATGCATGTGGGGGTCCAAGAGGTCTCTGGGAAGAACCTGTAGATATTCAGTGGTCGATGAGACAAAGGAAGGTGATCCGAGGAGGCCGGGTCATCCGGGTCATCCGAGGAGACGAGGTCATCTGGGTTATCCAAGGAGGCTGGACCATTTCGGTCATACAAGTCATACGGATCGTCCAAGTCATACGGGTCGTATAAGTCAGATGGGTCGTACAAGTCGTATGCGTCATCCAGGGAGACCAGGTCGTCGGGGGAGACTGGGTCATCCAGGTCTTCTGGGTCATCCAGGTCTTCTGGGTCATCCAGGTCTTCTGGGTCATCCAGGTCTTCTGGGTCATCCAGGTCTTCTGGGTCATCCAGGTCTTCTGGGTCATCCTGGTCGTCGGGGGAGACTGGGTCATCTAGGTCTTCTGGGTCATCCAGGTCTTCTGGGTCATCCAGGTCTTCTGGGTCATCCTGGTCGTCGGGGGAGACTGGGTCATCCAGGTCTTCTGGGTCATCCTGGTCACCCAGGGAAACCGGGTCATCTGGGGAGACCGGGTCATCCGGGGGGGCTGGATCATGTCGGGAGGCCAGTTCATCCGAAGGGGCCAGGTAATCCAAAGAAAAAGAGTTATTCCATGAACATGAAATGGATCGTTTGGGAGATCTGAGAGAACAGGGAGTGATGAGTCCGAGATGCCGAGGTTCTTCCCAGTAACTGCATGAAAATTGATTAGTTGTAATGATATGCAGTGATCGTTGGGCCATTCCCACCATCCGAGACCAAGAACCGTAGAATCTGTGTGAGTCATCCAATAGAATGAGATCCTGGAATGACATCCCCTCAACCTGTTTCGCATGAAATATGTAAAAGTCAGGGTTAGGGTCTCCTCGAGTTTTCCCCTCCAAATCAAGGATAACGATTTTTTTATCAAAGCGATTTCTGAGTTCTCGTACTAGCACATTCCTTTCCGTGGCGGTCCTCGTGATAACGGTAAATGGTCGAGCTTCTGTCATCAATGATTGAATTACCATGACTGCATCTGCTGTCCATAGGTACACCCAGTTTGATCCATGGAGAAAGCGAATGAAGACGACTCGTGGTATCTCTTTTCCCTCTTCTGGATCTTCCTTATGATCGCTTCCATCTTTCAGGCCCTGCATGTTAAGATGACTGAAGCACGGAAACCTCTTCTGAATGAACAGGGTGACTTCTGTTACAAACTCTCCAATCTCTTTCGTGCTTCGTTTCACGTCTATTAGCAACTCCACCTTTTCTTGTCCCACAGAATCGATGACTCCCTGAATATCAAGAGTCTCAGGGTAGTTGGCGTCACTGGGACGCCACACGATCCAAGTACTCCAGCACATTGTTTTCTCAGCGAAATCTCTCCATCTCTTCCCAATCTCCACTGGATCCTGTCCTTTCATACCCCAGTTGACCTGCATTTCATCAACTAGGACATGCTGTTCTTTTTTAGCATTGATGTTTTTCAGAAAAAAGTTTAGGTCTGGTGCATCTTTGCCTATAAATTCGCCCGAATCCGTTACTGTGATTTTGGTTTGGAAATCTTGTGCTTTCCGCCACTTCTCAATGTAACGTGTGAGCTCACCCTCTGACATATTTATGATGATCACATCTTCCCCTTTTCTCGATAGTAGCTGGGCTCTTTGAAGAAGCAGGAAAGTTTTGCCCGTACCTTGTCCCCCCGCCAGAAAAAGGACGCCACGATGAGACTTCCTCAATATCAACTTTTCACGAGGGGTGAGAAGAACCAAAGCTCTTTCCATTCGTTCGTCAATCTTCCTGTGTAGTTCGTCCACTGTCCTTGGCAAATCTTGTATAGACGCACTTGCTGCAACATAACTTCTCATCACATCTAAATAACAGTCTCTGGCTTTTGAATCCTGTATCTTGTGTATTACAATTCCTTGATATTTGAAGAAATTCTCTAAACGTATCGCTGGATTTCAGATCCTCCATTGTTATGATGTGTTTATGACAGTCACACGTCAATGACTCTTGAACTTCTATCTTCGACAGTTTTGGAACAGCGACGAAACTGCAGAGGACAGTTCTTGAAAATGCTGTGTGGCCCCAACCAACAATCGACACCAGTCTTCATCTTTCTGCAGTTGACCTTCAGCAAACCCAATATCAGTTGAACACTCTTCTTCTGGAAGAGTGCTCTTCACCTCGATGGAGAGGAAAAGAACTTGGTCTCCGATCCAAGCTATTAGCAATACATCCTGCTCGCCTTTCTTGATATCGGGCTGTATATTTCTCCAATCGTCTTCTTCCATTGCTTTGAAAAATGTTCTGAGAAAGTCGTATTGGCAGGCAACGAAACTGGGAGTGTCGGCGAATACTTCCCTCACAATCTTGAAAACCTTGTGTTCGGCTGCGTTCGCTCGAGGAATGCGCGTCTCTTCTTTCACAGCTTTCTTGAAAAGTTCATTCTGAATCCTCTCCAAGAGAATATAGCTTATAGGGAAAGAGTAAGAGTTCTTTTCTGCATCTGGGTAATAATCTTCTTGATATTTCTTGGCCGCCTCGCAGAAAGGGAGCTTGTCATATCCGACATATCGAACTCTCATCAGGTCAGATCCACGAGGATCTGGCGAGTCGGATTTCTCCAATGGTCTCATCTGAGACAGCGTTTTGGAAAGTTTGCAATTGTGCGCCGGCTTTTCCTGGAATATGGATGACAAATCCTTATTTTCTCCCAATTTTCACTATGCATATAACCGCATTGCAATGAATCATTTACATACCGCCACATGTGATCCAATCTTCTCTTCTTGTTGCATTGCGAAGTGATTCAATAAACCTGTCATAAAAATAGCATATAGTATATAGTAAGGTAAAAAAATATTTCCAAAGGCATTACCTTAATCGCCTTCCTTCCCCTCCGCTGTACGAGGCTCACAAATATTAGGCCTAAGCCTAACAGACAGACTCACTTAAAGTCACATCAAGGCCTACCTTTTTCCGTTTAAAAGAAAGTTAATGAAACTCAATTCCTCACATGCATGGCCAATTAGACTCACAAAGGTGAATCGGTGGTCTTTGAGACATCCCTTTGAGGACGTATAAGGTCAGGCCAATCGCAGACCTATTCATATTTTCACAAGACATTCCAGAGAGGACATGTAACATTAGACTAATTTGAGACCTGTTTTCCGTTTCATGAACCATTTCAGTGGGAGGTGGAACGGTAGGCCTGTCTGGAGTTCCTCGAACAATCTCGAATAGGTCTGAAGAAGGAATACCTCCAGGAACATGAAATTCATGGTGCGCGGTATCCTTTTAATTAAGGGATCTCCAGGAAACTGTTGATTTTGATAATATTCTCGGGTTCCTGAATTTCATTAACTCAATTAGTAGTAGTCGTTAGGAAGGACAAGGGCAAGGTTTGCATTGTCGCATCCTGTAAGGATACTTATAGGTATCGGCAGGCATAACATATTTCTTCTATATATTCCCAAAATGTCTAAGCAAAAAAAATGAATGGAAGAAAATCTATCCCCAGATATGCTTTTCTGTGTTAGTATCCCTTCTCCTTCTACACCTATCACGATCGAAACTATAAGGTGCTTCAAAAAATATGCGGTTCCAACCAAGAATCTGGCCTTAGATCCAATGCAACCTCCCACATTCACATGTCATGCTTTCTCTAACGGTCCATTTCAACAATTGGAGGACCAGCAGCTCTCATCTCTGGAGAATGGGAAAAAATTACATAAAATAATCGTGCCGGAGGGCCGTGAATGCTCATTTTTTAGAGGTGTAATTCCTTTGTCAGAAGCTGAAGGGAGCACAGGAGATACTGAAATTGAGAAAAATTATTTTAACTCACGTGATGCAAAAAATACCTCCAAGAAAATCTTCAACTAATCAAAGATCTCCAAAGGAAATGTGTTACTATTATTCAAAAAACCCGTCCACATAGAAGTATTCGTAAATACCCAATTGGATCATTTCACAGAAATGTCAACCGAAACCATACAATATGAATTTCAGAAAATCCAGTGAAGTTATATATTTTCTGAAAGCTCAAAGACTCATCTTTCACGCTATAACAAGAGCGATCGAGTGTGGCTGCGGTGAAGCCTCTTACTGCGAAGAATCTGAAAGTGGATTCGTATGAGATAAGAAAGTTTATTGATTAGGTGTGGTTCGAAATAAATCCTACTGTTGCAATAATTGAAAGTGATTAAAAATTTGGTGGGTTCAAACAAATACATTACCACGTCTCACACAGCACACTTGCTCCTTTTGGAAAGCTCCATCGTTTTCAGCAACTGCCACCAGGATTTGTATCATCTTCCTGTTATATGAATAATGTTTTTTTGCTAACTTCATCATCCCATCAAAACAAGTTATGTTGGAACATATTGCTGCCATGAAATATCCATTTCTACTGGTGGGATGCCGGGAAGTCACACTTTGGCTCGCACTCAAATAACCACGTTAACAAATTTCCGTTATTTACATAACTCTGGGTCTTCGTTATTCGCATAACCTGCGAAACAATTTCAAATGCTGACCAACACAGGTTTTACTAGATACAATTTTAATCATCGTATCTTAATCTTAATAATTAAGCGTTAATAGTCATATCTTAAATATGATGTATTACTAATCATGCAGAAAACAATCAGATGTAGGAGGCATTTTTTATTATAAAGATGATGAAATTGCCGTAAAAGAAATGCACATGTCCGGCATGGCGGAATAAAAGAGTCGCGAGAGAGAGTCGCGGGGTTGGGGTGTGCCAAGTGAGTGTGTCGGACAAGGAGTTGAATTGGGGGATAGTGAGGAGAAGCCTTAGAGAAGACGCGGGATATTGAGTAGACCCTTGGCGTTAGTGCTGGAGTTCGTATGTCGCCCCACTCATCCTACTCTGGTTCATATTCAGGTACTGTTCATTGAGTATCTGTTGCCTAACAACCATTTACGGGAACAGGATTGCGAGTGTTTATCCTACATCCGTTCTCTGGTTCTTCTTATTATTGACCTCTTTCCAAGCTGGTTGTCACAATAAAGTAATTGTATTTTGAAGGAGTCAATCGTATCATTATAAACCTCGAACACGCTGGAGATCTCTTCGTGATAATCATTAACGTTTATTCGCGTCGGTGCCGCCTACACAGAGGCAGGCGACATGGCGGCAAAGTAAGAGTGAGGAAAAGGCAAACATTAAGACAAAGCAAAAAGAATGCATGAAGACACTCAGGGAACGCGAAAAGAACGAGAAATCATATACAATTTTTCCCAATTGCTAGAGCCCTATTTCATATCTTGATGGACATTTTTCAAAACATAACGTACCATCCGCGAAACTCTGCGCTCTTTTCTCATATCCATGCGTCCGTCAGTCAAAAGTGCGTTCCCTTATCAAAATCAAAGTACGCTCTTCAATATTCTAACGTACGGGGTATGGAATCTCTATAGACAGTCAAGAAGAGACAGTGAAAATGATTCTTCTGGAGATTCCCCTAATCTCAATATGCATTTACGTTACAAAAATATATCTTCAAGAGGCTGGAATAGAAGCAAAGAGAGTCCCTTCAGCCGGTTTCTCTCATTTTTTAAACACAAATTAACGTCATGCGATAAAATGCATAGTTCGGGAATCAAAACTAAAGGCACCTTCGTCAAAACTCTCAGGACGATCCATTACAGTGAATGGGAAGGCGACGAGTCTCGCGGATCGATGCCCGCCCTGTCAGCCGTACCTGGTCAAATCGGCCAGAACCTCCCCTATGTCTTCCAATGGAGCGTACGTTACTTTTTGAGACAAGGACGTTAAGTTTTGACGCGAGGGCCTTCAATTCGTTCTAAAGGACACCATCAATGTGTTCTATTTGAAAATATGCTTCGGTGAAGGACGTTTGGCACGTATGCCGTATGACAATTTTAAATATAATAGATGTGCTCGTGCCAATGCACTGACGTCTCTCTGCGATATTTGTTATTCATAAAATATTTTTACAGTTTTGCGGATCATACAATGAGGAATTATCATCGTGTCCTCAACTTCTTCTCTGAGAACTTATACAATTTAGGCTCGATTTTTGAGTGGATGTGTATACGGCGGGTGTTTCAAGAGTGATCAACCATGATCAAACCAGCATAGATTTACTCCTGTAAAAACCATCAAACCGCCCGTCGAGATTATTTCGCGTGAGATACGAGGTACTACTTGAGAGCACAGAAACTCCTCCCCAAGGTCATAAATATTTTGTAACTCATGATAAACAAAAATGACCATGAAATGACACCTTTCCTCTCTTTTCAACCCTTTCTAGCTGATTATATTGTAACATAAATTAATTGTAAGTAAATATTCAGGATCAAGTATTTTGAATTTTTCTGAATAGTTGTCAGCATTATTGCCTGCCAATAACATTGCTGTATCGACGTAAGAAACTATTTCAACGTTTGAGAAGGAGCATTCAGCTCTGACAACTCAGGACGATGAGAAAAAATCTGTGATTGGTTGAAAATAATTTTAGAGGATAGAGATTGCTGTCGGCAGCCATGCATACATCGTCCGCACTCGTCGAATCGGTCTTCTTATCCTTTTCCGTACGTTAGGTTTCGAAGAAGGTACGTACAGATATGAAAATCGCGTTTCGCGTTTCGCTTTTCGTACGTTAGCAATGAAATCGGATGCTAAGTTTTGTGAAAACTTTGCAGAGTTTTGGGATTTGCTCAAATAGTTTTGAAAACGGAAGTATAGCTTCGAGAAACGGACGTTAGCAATTGGGAAAAACTGTAATGATAATAACCCATTTAGGGATCCTTCATTTCGTTCAACGGAGTTATGTGAATTACCGTTCAGTGAATACCGAATGTCTTCCTAAACAGGTTCTTTTCTAAACAGGTTCTAGGTTCTTTGTACCCATATTATTGAATCCATAATGCAATATGTTGGAGCGGATAGAATCCGGATCAAGATGACATAGCAAACAAAGAAGTGTGTATGACTAGTCAGAAGAATATCAGTTTACAAAACTGCCGATATTTTCTTGGTTACTTTTTTGTTATGTGAATAACGCGATATCATTTAGGGTCTAAAAGGTTCGATTTGGAGAAATAATGAGAATAAAAACTGGACAGCATGCGACGAGAACCCTTCTATAAAGGAAAGTGAAAATATGAATGCCTACGTTGAGCGATATTGCGCTAGAAGTAATTTTCATAGGCTTTTTTCGCTTCTGAAGTTATGCGAACAACAATAACATTGCCAAATTGTGAAATTCGTTATGAAGTGCAAATACCCGCATATTCATCCATTGGCTATTAGGATATTCATACCTACCAGAACTCTTAGACTGACACCTGAACAGAAAAATGGTCTGAGGATGAACTGGGTTCGTTATGAATTGAAGTGAAACAATTGGGAGTAATGGTGATGGGAAAAATATATTCATGACTGCTCCGATCCGATGCGAGATGGCCGGATATCGAATTCACAAAATCCATCCCAAAAATGAGATTTTCGGTGTAAAGGACATTTTCACAAGTTTCGATGTTATCAACTTGTAAGGGTTCCCGTGCCGCATGCGCGCTTTGCTACCCTGTCAACTTACACAGCATGCCCTATATTGCAAGCCGTTTCACCTCCAAAACGCGTTCCTGCGCAAATCTAAGAGGGGTCTCTCCGAGCCCCCAGGGACTCAGCCTAAAGGAACGACGGCTGTTTTTTTTTTAGCGAAATGGTGCATCACGAACAATAAAACGGCACTTTTCGTCATCTCCAAGGCAATATCTTTCTTATTGTTGGTCTCTTTTCTCCGAAAACCACCAGGGAGTGGATATCCAAGGGGGGAATGTAATTCCCACATTCGAAAAGCGAGATTTAATGTTCTACACAACCCCAAGAAGATTGAGCTTCAACTTTGCTGGTGCGAATAGTGTTGAGAGTGGAAGAAACGTGCCCAATTTCGTTCTTGTTTATGCTCTCAGAGAGGAATACGCAGAGACTGAATTTTGTTACGGGATTTTCACAAGCGAAAAGTCTTATTTCCCCTTCGGAAAAACGAGGGAGAAGGCTCTGAAAATAAGTTCAAAACAATTGAAAAAAAAGGGTTTCAAAAGAAAAAAAAGTTTGTCTATTGAAAATGAAATTGAGAGAATATGTGTACCTGGAGAATCTGGAGTCAGGGTCTGGAGAGAGAAATATATCTTCTTTCCATGAGTTGTTTATGGCAGACGTCGTCAAGAACTGCTAAGTGTCTGAACTCGAACTCGAAAAAGCACAGGATCACTCATGTATTTTACAGAGGTCGGGGGCGAGGGGAAGGAATACCGCTGTCCCCGTGGTGTTTTTGTCCTCGGATACATGGTTTTCATTCCGATCGATTACAGTTACCCGGATATGCTCGCGGTGCTCGAGAAACACAATGGCAAGCATGTGCATGGCAAAGGCAGGCGTCAAGAGGAACTCGTGTAATAGTATATATAACCTTCGATTGCATTCGTAAAATTCGTAAGCAATCATTCTTGTGCCGGTCCTGACTATGCCTACTCTGGTCTTTTGCACCCATAGATTTTTCAGGCTCATGAAGCAAATGGCACGGATTCTCTGCCGGTGATGTAAAGGACTAATACGTTAATGGAGTTTGACTTCTACTTTCTAATCATCACCAATTTACATTGCTACTGAGTTTCTGCAATTCCTTTGTATAAATTGGATCCGTCCTTCGTTTCCTCATCTCTGAGGGCGGAGTGATCGTTCTGCCCCAAAAGGAAGAAAGGAAGATGTGAACCTATGGATACTCCAAAGAGTAGGAAGGAATTCACTGATATCTGGATTGTACTGAATTCGGCATATTCAGAAGAACATGATTCCTTGACCGTCGTTAGTGGTGATACTGGGGTCCCTGCAGACAATTTGGGCAGCAAAACGTTTAATCAGCATCGATTCGGTTCGGGACGTTGATACAACGTTGATACAACGTAGCCTTGTTTATAGGTACTGGGGTGGGAGTGAGAGTTCCAATGAGTGACATTACAATGTCGGCCCAACGTTCAACCGATGTTGAGCTTCAAGGTTTATCTGAGACTTGGCGATGAGCGACATTGTAATATTGACTTAACAAGAAGGTAGCCCATGCAAAAGCACGGAAATATTTAAAGGTAATAAATGTGCACATGGCCATGGTAGACGGTCGCCACACTCCTGCCCCCCTCCTGCTGACAATGTGAGAAGACAGGACGTGGCAAAAGTACCCCTAATTTCTTGGTCTGCCCCTACGCTACTTTAATAGTCATTGCAAAGGACGGGGAACCGACGCCAAGCGAAGACAAAGGGCAACTCAAAGGCGTTGCATTAAGTCGTCGGATTGTAAGACAACGTGGTATGTGGGGTTTCATTGGTGGCCTCACGCTACTCACTTCGCAATCGCAAGGGACGACTGTATGCGATGAGGGGAAGGGGTTCCCTTGCTTCCAGCTGGATGGAGAGGCAAGTCTTCGGCAGGGGCGGAGAATTTTACCCAAAATCCAGACGGATTTCGGAGAAATGGCCAAAATCCGCCAAAACGCGGGGAAAGGAAAACCGCATACTTCAGGCGCGTTTTGAACGAACAGCCGAAACCGTATCAATACAGGAATTGTTATGTTCCCCAATGGGCCTTCTGCTTCCTCCGGAAATTCCAGAATGTGTCTCAAATCGCCTCCTCATAAATTTAATCCAGAGATTTTCGTCTTTCAATCAATTGGGATCAGCGTATTAATTTCATTGTCAACATTCCTCAATATTCCTTCTTCCCAAGAGGGAAATTCTCATGTTCCCATAATAGTAATGACAAGTGACTTTTCATAACCGATTCATTCATCTTTCATAGATAATTTTAAAAAAGCTAACACTCTGACGGGTGCCAATTACACATGGGAATTTTGGTTCAGTGACATACATCATTTAGACATCGCAGAGCAATTGAAACGCGGGAGGACTGCTACAATGTATTGAAGTATTAATACCAAGAACGAAGGACAGAGGAATCAATATTTCATACTTTCTACTCAATTGCAGAAAAAAAGAAACAATATCACATCAGCTCAAATCCATACCCAATCGATGAAATTGGCGGAAACAAAGAGAAGGAAAAGGAGACGGAAGAAGGCAGCAGGTGCTGATACACGGGGGGGATGGGGAACAAACAGGAAAAACCCAAATTTTTCATGGTTGAGTGAAGGCAATTTTGGAACAACAGCACTTGAAGTCATGTTGAGAAATTTCCCTTTTCATCAGAGTCACTCCAGGAATTCTCTGCGTCTCTTCAATGCTTCTGGTGCACTCCTTCACCCGTTGCCTTCTGATGCTATCTCATTGGATCCCATGTGCGCCTCGGTTCCTGCAATTGGGACACATTTGTTTATGACTGATTAATATTCATCTAGACTAATATTCATCAACCATCACTTTAATCTCAGAAAAAGACACGCAGAAAAGACTGACCTGTTTTCATGAGTTACTTGTTAATATCCATGGAATAAAGATTCTCCATGACTCATTCCATTCCCTCAATTTGATCCATGTGTCTCAAGAGGCATGACCACTGAAACAGAAGAGAGATTTTTGTCATTTCCTTGTAACTAGAAACATTTCCATCGTTTTTCGAATGAAAAAGGGCGAGATTTCACTAAAATAAACTAGAGGTATTGCATTGCATGGATCAATAACGTTTGAATTTTCACAAAGGCAAATGTTCTAAAATTCTTAATTGACCATACTCAAAGGACTCATGTTATTGAACTAGAGAGATGCACCTCCTACGACGCAGCCATAATCATTTTCATCATCTCTTGGATTCAAAAATACGGCAGAGAACGAAAGGGATGGGGAAACTATTGAAGATTTTTTGAATAATGAGAATAAATCGATTTGACAGAAGTTCCTCGTGATACTCCATACGCCGTCTCAACCCCAATTGGTTCATATCCTAAAATCAATACATATTTCAGCAAAAGCAATTGCAGATAGAGTAAACAAGAATGAAACTAAATGAAGCATAAAATCAATTTCAACCAATATCGCCCTGTTTTTTGTGCGGTTCATGTTAAATGTCAGGCCGCTTCTTAATGAACATGATCCTCATGATGAGCAGAGATGGATGAAATCATGACCAAATATGTCGGTGCCTTCGTTCTCCAGGAACTCCACTGCTGTCATGTCCCCAATCGCATCCCTGAATCCGTTCATGGCAGAATCAAATAAGTTAATAAATAGTCAGCTTAACTGCATCATTCGCGAAAGAATATCATGTAAATCTCACTCAATTTCGAATTCAAAATGTTCGTCCCGAATGGAGTTGCTCTCTCCCTGCTTGGGGGTATCTGGAGGATCCTCTTGAGCATTGTCAGGGTGTTTCTTCCCTTCTCCCACCAGAACCAAATCCAACTCAACCAGAGATAAAATTTTCAGGGACTCTGGGAGGTTTGAAACTTCTGTAAATACAAAGAAATCAATAATGGTAGCTACTAATCACGTCTTCATCATCATCAACGTTGCCATCACTGCATAATATGTGTCACTTTTTTGTAGAATGCAATAAAACGCACTTACCCAAGTCCTTAACATTGGAGAGAATCCATTTGGTTCGTCTTCGCGAAGCTCTCCAGGAGATCCTTTATATCGATGACTGATGTTGACAAGGGGATCTCCGAGCTGTTGGCAATCACACAATGCTTGTGATCTTGCTCGAAGAGGGGTCCTTCATCAAGAGAAGAACTTGCATTCATGTAGTACTCATGTAGTACCATACACATCGGATCACATAGTTTCATGGACAAATGAGAATTTCATTCTTTTCGCACCAAAGTGATATGCCCACCTTTACTTTCGGCCTTTCTTAGCACGGCTGACTATGTTTTCAAATTATGCTGATGAAGTGCCTGCTCAATCCTTGCCGCCTCGGAAAGCCTGTCTGTCAGGTATGCTAAGGGGATTTTTTCTCTCCCCTGCAGCGGCCTTGGAGATTTCGAAGTTCCAGCAGACATTGATCGACATCGACGACCTTTAATAAACAATTCTCAGCCGTCAACATTTGCATGAAGTCGTACAGACACATATTTAAAATACGTCCCCATTGAAATACGTGACTTATGGGGACGAAATCCTTCATTTTTATCAAAATCATGACTACGTTTATTTCTAGTGTGCCTCACTTGAACTATTTTCATGTGTCCCTTTTTGTAAGGGTGGAAAATACATTTTTAAATACTTCCATTCTATATGCTAAAAAGTAGGATTTTTCCTGTACTCAGACATCAAATAGGTACTTCTGTGGAAATGTTAAATTTTCTGTTTCTGTTTCGTTGGATTAAAAAAAAAATTCATGAAAATGGGGCTTAAAAAAAGTGCCCTGATGGGTTTTAACGAAAATTTTTTTTCCTTCTGAATTGTAGACTCAGGGAACTCCACGCTACCCAGTTTTAGCGTTATACGTTTCCCCTTTTTACTGGCGGTAAAAAAATGTATTTGGAAAAGCGACCCCCCCAAAAGCTGTGCACTGAGGACACGCACAGCTAAAGTTGAATTTTTCCTTAAAATCAACATCAAGTCCGTTATGCTGACTTGAATGGGGGCCTGACTTGAATTAGCATGAATTCTGCTGAAAAAGTATGCTAAAGTATATTCTAACTAATATAACTATGAAGGAACGACACAACCTTTAAAGTATCTGTCGCCATGTAGGAAGGATGGGTATGCATACAAATAAGATATCAGGAAGGGATCTGAACCGATGCCCTCATCGAACCTCATTTTGGTTGAACTAATTTTAGGTTGTGAAATAAGATCCTTCACTTTAATCCAAGCTATCGAATCTATTGTTTTCTCGGCAAGGGCTGCACGATCTCAAGGACAAGAATCATTCTCATTCCCGATGCTGGTAATTCAAGTCACAGTCTTCACGACATGCGGAAGTTACATAATTATACCCGGTATATGAGAATATGGGACGTGCTGAAAGAAAATTAGAACAATATGCACCTCCCCAACCGTCTGTAAGTAATTAAAAATGTATACTTGCAGGTGCCGGCTTATCAAGAACCGATACGCTGATAAGATAAGGAGATTCCGAAATTGATTTACTCTTGATTCCATTCTCCCGTACCACTACTCATATAGGTCTCAATCCATGCCCATGACTGCACAGCAATGAGATGATGGAGACAGCTTTTGTGATTCCTGTGATCGTGCAGGTGTTTTTCTTGAGCATCGGTTTTTGTGAAGTGCCAGTGGAAGAATTCTTCCCTTTTGGGGACGGAGTGCTGGACAATAATATCCCGGAATGTGACGACTGTAGCACTGACGAAATTCAGCTCCAACTCCCGTTTTTCTTTTTCAATCATTCGCATGATTCACTCTGGTTGAACAACAACGGCGGCATCTCCTTTTTAGCTCCGATTAGGCAGTACACACCGACTTGTGTCCCACAACAAGAAGATTTCCGAATGATCACACCTTTCTGGGCAGATGTGATTACTAGCAGCATTGGCCAGACCTACTATCGACA
This sequence comes from Darwinula stevensoni, assembly GCA_905338385.1. Taxonomy (NCBI): domain Eukaryota; kingdom Metazoa; phylum Arthropoda; class Ostracoda; order Podocopida; family Darwinulidae; genus Darwinula; species Darwinula stevensoni. The sequence goes on from CAJPEV010000130.1 coordinate 173,700, forward strand.
AACGACTGAAGACGCTGTCTTGCAGAAAGCTGCAGCCGAAATTCAGACAGCTTTCCCAGAATTTCAACATATTCGACTGCAATGGGCTTTCGTCGCGACGTGGTTCCAAGTGGCCGGCTACGGACTCGGAACATCGCGAAAAAACACATTCCAGGCAGTAATAACAACAGACACGCAGTACTCCTTTGCAATTTTTTACTATGAGGCCATCGAGTGGACGAAAGGTACAGCTTCGGACACACACGCGAAAATCGGATTCGACGCTGGAGATGGCAACCTGGAACATATTTTCATGCTGGAAGAGTCATGCAGTCCAGACATAGCGAACGTGACATCGATGTCCAACTATGGCCACCCGGGCAAGTTCGTGTTTCGCATCGACACCGATTCCATTATTCCATCCGGTTGCGAAAACTCAACGTCGTACAATCGTTCCCTGATCACCACCCCGGCATACGTCTCTGCTTACGGTCACGAGGCGGTGCTTTTCAAAGGACCATGCTTCCAGGAGAATGCAAACATAACATGCACGTTCAAAGATCTACAGAAGGGCGATTTAGTCGTGAATGGTTACGTTATCAACGCAGACGCTGCGGCCTGTATCACGCCATTTTTCTACCACCTGGGACGCATCGGCGTCGAGGTCACGTCTCAATTCGCCGAGAACGTCTCCGTTTATTCGGCCATACTTTTCATCACCGAGGAGCCAAAAACTGTCCTCGCTATGAATGCTGTCGACGGTTCGGAAAACCTAGTTCGCTTCAATTGGAATGCCACTGACTTTTCCTCTGAAACGATTGGACTTTACCTGCATATTCTGGATTCCAACGAGGTAGAGTGGCTCCCGCAAATCCCACTTGACGATGGGGTTCCAAACACGGGAGAATTGATATTCGATATGTCGACGTTAGCGGAATATACGAGTCAGATTTCAACTCCGAGCTACACGTTCTCCCTTCAGGCACGAATAGAAACGGAGCGACTTCTCCCGGAGTTGGCATTCCTCGTCCTTTTCGTTCCCCCTAAAGTTGCTTTTAGACTCTCTTTAGGCACTTTTGGATTGCTGCTAACATGCGAAGCTTGGGCCTTCATGGATGACGGACCCCCGACGGACTTGCTGCCGTGTCCGCCGACGCTTTCGTTGGCTAAAAGTGATCCACGCTTCGTACTCACCGATAAGAACGATCCAGTTTGGTTCTTTCACCCTGGTGCAGACACTTGCTACCGAAGCGTCACTCCCTCTCCTAGCAAAGGCGGACAACAGTGTTGTTACAAAGGAGAGAACATTTTGTGTGGCCCTCCGGGGGGCGGCACGGTAGACAAATATAGTCCCGTTGGAACATTGTGGCACCATATCTTGTTCGATGTTGTCCCATGGTTTTTGTGTTGCTTTCCGTCATGGCCTTTCAGCAGTAGCTCATGCCGAAAATACTATGCACATCGACCATCGCAGTGCGGGGATGGCTATGTCCCACCCAATCCTACCCAAGGCGGTGGAGATCCACATTTCAACACTTTCGATTTACTGGAGTACACTTTTAACGGACATGGCGAATACTGGCTCATAAAGACCGAACGATGTTCCGCCCAAGTCAGGATGGTTCCATGGCTACCAATGGTAACGAAACAAGTCGTAAATGCAACCGTGATTTCGGCAGCTGTTTTCAAATGCACAGATGGACCAATTTTGCAAATTCAGTTGTCACCCGATAGGAATGCCATCGAGCTTCTTCTGGACGGCACTCCGTTCCAATTTGATGAGGATCTTCCCAATATCTACATTGGGCCAGCAATCATATCGAACCAACTTCGGGAAAGCAAAATCCAATTTTCCTTCTACGACCTGACTTTCCGTGTGAGCTGGTCGCAAGGAGCCCTGTCCTTGTTCGGTATTGCAGGCAGCTCCTATGCAAACATTCCACGAGGCTTGTTGGGAAATGCCGACGGCAATCCAAGCAACGACCTGCAGATGTTGAATGGAACTGTTCTGCCGAAGGACTCGGACCTATACGAAATTCACTACGAGTTTGGAGAGTCGTGGAGGGTATGGGCAAATCAATCGTTTTTCACGTACAAGCGGGGGGAAAGTTACGACACATTCCATCATCCGGAATTCGTGCCCAATTTGCAACAACCAGACCCACAATCCTTTCCGGATGACATTCAGGCTGTTTGTGGCGATAGTATTGCCTGCTACTTCGATTTTGAAGCCACAGGCAGTCTCGAATTTGCGAACCAAACGAAAGAGAATGCCGATACGTTTAGCGACACCGTCGGTGCATTGGATGAGGAGATCGTCATGTGTGAACCGCTTCCAGAGCTCGAAAACGGCTACCAAGAATTCACCAACTACCTGGCCGGTTCTACCGTGAGGCATGTTTGTGATGATGGGTTCACATTGAAGGGAAATGAAAATCTCCTTTGCAAAGATACTGGCACTTGGTCTGCAGACATGCCAACCTGCAATTCAGCCTTTGTTGTCGCTTCACATGTAATTTTAACCATCCTTTGCTCTGGGTTCAGATTCCTGGCAGCATAGGAAGGCTAGGCTTGACCTTCAAAATCAAATGCAGGAAACCTATCAATGGCATTTAATCCATGGATCGAAAGGTTTATTAATCAACGGAATATAAATTGATTGACCCAATACGAATTCCCAACCCGCTTCTGCGCATGTGTTGTAGCTTCGTCTGTCTTCCCCATTCATAAACGATCACCTTCGATCTTCGAACCACTGGAAAGTTCTTCGATTTGCTGCTCACTCTGATCACTTTGAATGATTGCCACATATTGATTGATATAATGTTTGTATTTTGACAATACATCGATTTCATCATCGCATTATTGAAAATATATCCATTTGCTCAATCTTGTCCCTTTTAATTCATACGTAGCATTAATTCATTCTGACTGTCGGTCGGGGTTTACCTTTATGAAGAGCTTCATATTGTTCCAAGTCTGTATTTACAGTTAGGTATTTTAAAAAGAAGTTTAGAGCTGGGAAATGTCGAGTAACATGAATATTAATGATGGACCGTGCTGGTGTTTCATATTATAAACTAGAGATTTTATTTGCCCTTGGTGTAAACAAACTCGCTTTGGTCGCGCCATCGGCGCCCCATTGTCCAGGATAGTGATTCATTTTTTAAATTATTTTTGATGTGGCAAAAACTTATTAAAGTGTTTGCCAGTCGAAATATGTGCCATGATAAGACAAACCGATATTTGCATCGAAGTAATTACTTCGATTATTTCTAACTTCAAATCCCTTCATAACCTACCGTGAATGACCTACATCTTCAGGGAACTCTCAAATGGATGTATGGAAATTCTCAGCCATATCCACCTTGTAGCATTCAAGTGAGGCTCGTAGTTGAAATTTCGAACACCTAGGCGTTGGATTAGGTATGATTTTGAGCTAGGCGGGGGATGCGAATCAAATCTGTTGGACAGACCTGATCCTTGGATTGGGGAGGGGGGGGGCGGCTCGGTTGGCAATCAAGTTTATTTTTTCGTGGAGGCCAATACACTATAAAATGGGCTCCTTCTCCAGCCGCTTACAGTAGCTGGCAGAACGTAGTGGCCAATGAGAGCACTGAGCAGGCCAGCACGAATGTGGCGTCATGGGATAGCTGGATCCGTCACCGATGACGATGCACTTAGGTCCATGATCGAAGATGATTCGCACCAAACAACATCTGCCTGAAAATGGACGTCAAGAACGGCATTCTTGACGTGGAAACCTCGGCGTGAAAACGTCAAACATTTCGTATGACATGGATTTGCTTAAACAGGCATCAGGGTACACCTTCTTTATGCAACAGACTGCGTCGTTCGCGTTGCGCCCCGTATGGAACCGGAGAAGTAAGAAATGACAGTTGTTGGGCGTCGAGCCGCATTATTAAATCGAGTGGGAAAACTTTTACATGGAAGCCATCCGAGGCAGATACACATAATTTTACGGAGCTTCTCAGCCTTTTTCTTTTCATTTATAGCATAACGACAGAACAAACATCGGCGGCGCTGCACGAACCCCTCAAACTTAACCCACTAAAAAGTTCCGGATACTTTTTCCTAGACCTAATATAATGTAGCCGAAAGCACTCGTGTGAACGGGATCCGCTTCTCATGTGAGAAAATTTCAATTGACAAAGAAATCCGAGTTGGGATGACTTCCGAAGTGGGCCACCTGCAGAATGGTGCAAGATATACAGCATACACTCAATGTCCACAAAATTAGAGATACCCCTACATTCAACTTTCCATGCAGCTACAGCATAACCTAACCTAGGTTAGGTAGGTTAGGTTGTGACCTAAAGCAGGCAGCCCTGCTTTAGTGTGTATTCAACTTTCCATGCAGCTACAGCATAACCTAACCTAGGTTAGGTAGGTTAGGTTGTGACCTAAAGCAGGCAGCCCTGCTTTAGTGTGCGTGTTTTGACTGCAGAATGGGCAAATCAACAGACCTCAGCGACTTTGAACGTGGAGCGGTCGTTGGTGCCAGACTAGCTGGTTTGAGTATCGTGGAAACTGTCAAACTGCGTGACAACTGAGTAACGCTGTGCTAGCAGCATGGGCCGGGATACCTGCAGAACGTTTCCAGCACCTCGTGGAATCCATGCCACGACGAATTGATGCTGTTTTTAGGGCCAAAGGCGGTCCAACACGCTACTAGTGAGGTATCTCTAAGTTTGTGGACATTGATTGTATATCGCATAAAAATACTGTACGAAAACGTTACAGTGCAATGTGTTTCAGCAGAGAGAGTTAAGGTAAGAGTATGTCATAGAAATGTGTTGATATAATGGTTACTTTTTACGTGGGCATACATAAGCAGGGATATGAAGCGCCTTGTCTGTGCCATTGGGTCTGCTAGCTGTGGTATCACATCCCCAGGCATGCGCACTGTACTCGAGTCAGGTTTTCTTGCGCCCTTCTAGTCTTGCCTTCGTTGTTCTGGTGAGGCTCTTCTTTGCGCTGGCCCGGTTAGTATACCTCAATTAGCTTCCCTCCAGTTCGGTTGAAGGAAAAAGAGCGAGAAAGTCCACCCGTTTTGGTAAATGATGGGTCAACTGGGTTGCGGCCTTTTGTAACGATTATTTTCTAAGCCAACTGATCCCTTATCCCCCAAATTAGGCTCACTCTCTCGCTCGTGCGGCCAAACATAGAAAGGAAGCGGTTCGCTTGATCTGCCTTCATCCTATTTTTTCTGACCTTAGTTACTTAAGGTATATAGCAAAATCTTAGAAGCACTGGAAGAAAAAGTTTCAGAGTTTCGGGGCGTTCCGGTGTTTGGGTTTTTCTGTTGGGGAAGACATATTAAGAGGCCAAAATGAAGCCACGGGGAGGCAGTTGGGAGGACGAAAGAAGATTAAGGGACGGCCGGGACTTGATTCCTGGCTTCCTGATTGCCGGTAATCAGTACTATCCCTATGAATGCGATATTAAATCAGGAGATACAAGAATGTATGAAATTTGTGAAAGTTTATTTGATTCAAGATGGGATACATATTTAACTGACGAAGAAAATCTCCAAATGCTGGCAAATTCAGCATTTTCACTGATTTTCACTTGAGAAGTACATACAGGTACATAAAATGATAACCTTGATATTTCCATAGGTGCAAACAGTATGTACTTTCAAACAATTGATACTTTTTTTTCAGAAATCAATGTATGTTAGTTTAGGAGATACATGTAATTGAAAGTGGGGGAAAACGTCGATCCGGCTACTCGCCCTTTTTAGAGCCCCGCCACAAAATAATTTTTTTCACCGAAACCATTAGAGATGGAGAGTAAATAAACTAACATATTTCATCACTTGCATTGGAGGATCTCGTAAATTGTTCCTGCAGAAATGGAAGACAATGACCTGACACGAAAACCATGACTTGAAATGGTACCGCCCAGTTTTTTTCATGTCAAACAGGAACCGGGAATATGTTATGCACGTTACTAATTGTAGCGGCAAAACAAATTTCCATTTCAAATGGAATAAAAAATGAAAACTTAATGAAGAGGAAATTAACTTGAATACATCCCGGGTGCAGATCTGCCATTCCAATGGCTCCGATACCTTTGGAGTCATATTCATTTGTGTGCTATGGATTTAAATTTAAAAGTTTCAAGTTAAATTTAAATTAAAACCTGTCATTCCGACGTCGTAGGTCTACGCCAGGGGTGCCCAACTCAATTTGGTGGGGATCAAATGATTTGGTTCAGGTGTGTTTTGGGGGCCTCACTAACGGATTTTACATCGCATACACCACATGTTTAATGCGAACAAGTGAAATATGCTGCAAATTTCCAAAATCAACTGCTGAAAAGGAATTAACGGGCCGAAGAAAATAAATTGGCCAGCCGGATGCGATCCAGCGGGCTGCAGGTTGGACACCCCTGGTCTACGCGAATAGTCCCGGACAGCACTGCAATACTCTCAAGGGTTTGCGCGCTCTAGTCGCAATGGAGATGGGCATAAGTTCAGGATGCTAGATTCAGCATTTCATCAGGGCATCATTAAACCCAGTAATGACTGCCGGGAGCAGGTGCTTTCTCCCTTTGTCAGCTGAGGATCTGTCAAGTGCGATGTAGGAATGGAACAAGAGATTGAGGTTGCATAGCATTCAATCCAGGATGAAGCATGGGCATGCGCACGGATAAAGGAGAACCGGAACCGATTTCCAAAGGAAATTACTGGTGGACGGAATACAAAGAAAGAAACCGGCCGATCGCAATACGAGACTAAATGCTATTTTCCTTTTGAACCTCTGGAAATGACGGATGAAAGGAATAAATTAACCAGCCTGTTCACATGCACATACCCCGATTTTTAAAGATGAAAAGCAGTTGTAAAGCATATAATATGAGAAACTTGTAATAATAAAAAAATTGAATCAGACTTTTCCCCTAGATTAGCTTTGTATTTCTCGCAGGGGGAAAACCCGGTCTACTCAAAGGGAGATATACTTCTTCATGAGCCACTGCTTATCTAATGAATAGATAAAACCTTGAGAACACGGCAGGTATTGACACAGACATGTATTGACAGGCAGGTATTGACATTCCTGCAAAGTTTCAGCTTTCCATGTTCATCAGTTTAACTGATGCAAAAAAATTATTGGAAAACATCTCCGTTTGAAATTTGTGCCCCAGGGCATTTACTTTCAAAGTCTGAATTTTTCTACACACAGCATCCCAAAACATGCCACTTCAGAGTTTTAATGCTAAGGTGGCTAATATTAAAGATCATTGTAGGCCTGAGCAATCGTCCAAGGGTTGGATATAAGCTTGCTGAGTCATTCCCATTAGGGCAAGTACCACCAATGTCGAACTGTATGTGTAGTATGCAAGCCAACAGCTCTTGATTTTCCATCCCGTTTCCTTTGAGGAGTGCGCATGAGAGTGGTATTAGCATAAGCATCCATCCATAGGTTGAGCCTAGGCCTGCGAAATCAGTCCCCAGGGCGTGTACACCCTCCCCTCCCTCCGAAGTCTGAATTCCTCTAGAGTGAACAACGTAGCAATAACCCACACTTCCTTCAATGACTGAGGAGGAAGGAACGTGTTCATGAGAATGGCGTAAGCCTATATCTTCATCTAGGGGGGAGGGGCTAGGAAGAAGACACATAAGCTCATTACTTCTGAGTTTCAAGGCGATAATTCCAATTCGACTGTAGGAAACCTTGTCGTTAATTTTATATTCTGGCGAAAGGACTCCATGGCGGTACCTTTTTCAAACTCTTCTAATGGTTCCATACAGTTGTCTTTGAAAAAACTGTGTGAACCGTATATGCAGCCCGTATACCTTCCCGTTTTGTTGAAGAGTGAGCATTGGCCTAATCGTCCTTAAGTGGATTAGAAATAGCCACCTTACATCAAAATGTCATCCTGAAAGTCAATGGAACATCTTATACTGTTTCCCTGCCAGAAAAATAAATAGAACCCATTCACATCTGCAAGCGTACCATGCGTCAACTCGTGCCCTTCTCTTCACCAATGACACAACGGCATAGCTCGAACGCCTAGCGCGTCAGGTTAAGACAAAAGGATGCTCGGTAAGATGGGCCGAGAAGTTCCTCTATGCGAATGGGTCGGGCAAGATTCGAGTATGTCTCTGCGTCTGTCCAAGGTTTACCTATTGGCCTACTAAGGCAATCATCTCACGGCACGTACCTTATATGTCAAACTTCATCCAAGGTGTGGAATGATAGAGCTATTTATTTTATCTCCTGCTTCCATGAAGGAAGAAAATGTAAGAGAGTGGTATTAGCCTAAGCATCCATCCATGGGTTGAGCCTAGGCCTGCGAAATCAGTCCCCCAAACCCTCCCCTAAAACGTGCCCCCAGGTCATGGACCCCCAACGTTTGGCATTCGAAGTAAAAACAGGAAAGGTTTTGAAGGAAAACTATTATCCCTATTTTTTTTAAATATTTTTCTTCCACATTCCTTCTGCTTCTAATGAGGGCGACCTCATGAGAGAACTGCTCCGTCTCGCTTTTTCCCCGTGGATGCAAATGAGTTTCGTCAATCGGCTCTCTCATGCGGTCCTTTTAAAATGTATCTCCCGTTTTTGCTTTGTGAAGGGATGAGGGTTTTCCTCGTGGAAACCCTTCGGCTTGGGGGGAAAATTCTCCTTCCTTAGAATTTCCTTTTCCTCCTCGTTAGTAACCACAAGATACAAAATAATTTGCATTCGCGCAGCTGTTGGAGGAGTCCGGTTTCTTCTGGGTGCCGAGGGACAACTTTTGGCTTCACAATTACGGACTCTATAAGAAGGCGAGTTTTTTTCCGGATGAATGAAACCAAATCCGCTTTCGATCGTAAACTCGGGACGAACTTGATCAAAAACGAATCGATTTCTCCAGAGATCCTCGGATTCCTGTCTGCCGCTGGACTCCCTGTGCGACGAGGAAGGGGCCGTCTGCTGCGGGGAGTTGCAATGCCTCTTCGACGGGGTGGATTACCTCTGCTCCGCCGCTCCGTAAGGGGAAATTCTGTGCCGACGACGCGGTTTCGCTTCATTATCCTTCTCGTTTTATCTCCGTTCAGGGAGGACGACCCGGTCTACTGATACGGGCTGCGAACGCTTCCACGTTCCCCGCTTGGATCGCAAGCTCTACCTCCATATCATCACCCCCGCTTGTATCACGAGGCTCAACCTCCACACCATCAACCCCGCTTGGATCACGAGGCTCAACCTCCATACCATCAACCCCGCTTGGATCACGAGGCTCAACCTCCATATGATGATCACCTGAGATCACCTGACTTTTCCACTCCTTGTGTCGGCCCTCACTCGCCCGTACGTCGCACCTGATGTGTCACAGCTGTTTCGTGACTGTTTATAATCAATGTGTGGCGTCGTGGTATGGAATCATTGTGCTTCAGTTACAACCTCAACTCATTAAACAGCAACGTAGGAAGAGCACGATTTATTAATGTAATTATCTGGAATACACGCTGAGAACGTATGACACCCGTATGTTCCATGGTGCATATCTCGCATCTGAAAACAACTCTATGTCGATCGACCATCGTTTTCATTATGCAAATATGCGTCCCGAAATCACCTTTCCCTTGCTCTACCGCGCCAGACGTGGCGAGGATCACAACGGTTTGTGCTCCCTTCCTCACGAACCGCATTTTTCTTGCAATACAGGTATGTCGATACCATGTCGGCCCCCGACCGACAAGACGTTCCGGGTGCTTCCGGGTGATGATTTGTGAGAAATTTTAAGAAGGCTTTTCAATCCAATCCTTGAAACAATCGTGGTCGTGACGATGATCACAGTCTCTAAGAGGGGTGGCCAAACCGCGGCATCCAGTTAAATTATGGCTCGCTGTGAAATGTTGGGTGAAGAGCAATAGGGATTCGTGTGTTCCGAAGGATCTATATATATATATATATATATATATTTGATATTTGAGCTCAGTGCGTCAGCAGTAACGTGCTTGCCAGGTTTCAGCTTTCCATGTCTCTCCGTTTCAATGACGGAAGAAAAAATACTACAGTATTTGAAAATGTGTTCCCCGAAAAGGTATGCCCCTATGGCATGTATCACCAAAGTAGAATTTTTCCTGAACTCAGCATGCGAATAGCGACGTAAGTCAGTCAGCTACTCACGATCCTGTATATATAATATTAGTAGAATTTTTTATTTACTCAGCTATTCATCAGGTTCTTAGCAAGTTTAAGGTTCCTAGCGATCTCTGTTTTTGCAGGATAGAGAGAATACGCCTTTTGAAATACATGTGCCCTGAGGCGTTTTAACGAAATGTACATTATTTTTTACCGAAATCAATCCCCAGAGAACTACATGCCCACAAAGTTTCAAACTTATACGTTTGCCATATTTGCTAGTGAAAAGACATGTTTTGAAAACCCGACGCCCCCAAAACCTATGCCAGGAGGGGATGCACCATGATAGCTGAATACTCTCTCATCTTAATAATAATAATATCATATCACTTATACATGTGCCAGGTTTCACCTTTCCATTTCTGTCCAATTCGCCACGAAAAATTTTTTTAAACATCGCCCCTCGAAAAAATTCCCCCAGGGGATGCATCGAGACTTAACATTTTCCTTTAACTCCATGTCTCAGTAGTAACATTCCTACAAAGTTTCAGCTTTCCGTGTTCATCAGTTCAACTGATGCAAAAAAAAAATTATTGGAAAACATCTCCGTTTGAAATTTGTGCCCCAGGGCATTTACTTCCAAAGTCTGAATTTTTCTGCTCACAGCATCCCAAAGCATAAGCCACTTCAGAGTTTTAACGCTCAGATGGCTAATATTAAATACCAATGTAGGCCTGAGCAATCGTCCAAGGGTTGGATATAAGCTTGCTGAGTCATTCCCATTAGGGCAAGTACCGCCAATGTCGAACTGTATTTGTAGTATGCAAGCCAACAGCTATTTATTTTCCATCCCGTTTCCTTTGAGGAGGAGTGTGCATGAGAGTAGCATTGGCCTAAGGGTCCATCCATGGGGTAGGCCTATGCGTGCGAAATTTGTCCCCAGGGCGTGTACCCCCCCCCCCCTCCCTCCCTCCCTCCGAAGTTTGAATTCCTATAGAGTGAACAACGTAGCAATAACACACACTTCCTTCAATGATTGAGGAGGAAGGAACGTGTTCATGAGAATGGCGTAAGCCTACATCTCCATCTGGGGGGGAGGGGCTAGGAAGCAGACACATAAGCTCATTACTTCTGAGTTCCAAGGCGATAATTCCAATTCGACTGTAGGGAACTTTGTCGTTAATTTTATATTCTGGCGAAAGGACTCTATGGCAGTACCTTTTTCAAACTCTTCTAATGGTTCCATACAGTTGTCTATGAAAAAACCGTATAAACCGTATATGCAGCCCGTATACCTTCCCGTTTTATTGAAGTGTGAGCATTGGCCTAATAGTCCTTAAGTGGATTAGACATAGCCACCTTACATCAAAATGTCATCCTGAATGTCAATGGAACATCTTATACTGTTTCCCTGCCAGAAAAATAAATAGATCCCATTCACATCTGCAAGCGTACCACACGTCAACTCGTGCCCTTCTCTTCACCAATGACCCAACGGCATAGCTCAAACGCCTAGCGCGTCAGGTTAAGACAAAAGGATGCTCGGTAAGATGGGCCGAGAAGTTCCTCTATGCGAATGGGTCGGGCAAGATTCGAGTAGGTCTCTGCGTCTGTCCAAGGGTTACCTATTGGCCTGCTAAGTCAATCACCTCACGGCACGTACCTTCTATGTCAAACTTCATCCAAGGTGTGGAATGATACAGCTATTTATTTTATCTCCTGCTTCCATGAAGAAAGAAAATGTATGAGAGTGGTATTAGCCTAAGCATCCATCCATGGGTTGAGCCTAGGCCTGCGAAATCAGTCCCCCAACCCCTCCCCCAAAACGTGCCCCCAGGGCATGGACCCCCAAAGTTGGTCATTCGAAGTTAGACTTTCTCTGGAATCGACAACCCATCAGCTACTCACGTTCCGTTTTGTTGAAGGCAAGGGGAGCCTGAGAATGGCTTTGGCCTAAGCGTCCGTCTGAGGGTTAGACCTTGGCTTACAAAATGAGACCCCCTAGAATGAGCCCCCAGGGCACTTACCCCCAAAAGTTGGAATTTTTCTGGAGTCAGCTATCTAACAGCGATGTATGTACCAAGTTTCAACCTCTCATCATGTCTAGAACATGGTTAGAATTAGCCTCAGTCGGTCGGTCCCGATCGTCTATATATATTAGATGGAGGGAATGACAGATACCTAAATCGAAGGCAAGACGTGCAGATTTTCCCTGACTTCTGACGGCTAATGAACCCATGCATATTTGCTCAAGATAGCGCCCCCCGCCCTCCGTTACCTTTTTTCTTATTCTCAACTTTTGAAAGAGGAGACTGAAGGATGTGCCGTACGCTTGTATTAACACAGAATCCATCTAGTAATTAAACCATCTTCATGTTTGGATGCTCTTTTTTAAAAGATGAGATGTCATATCAATATATCGCCTTCTCTTTCAACCCTCCCCCCTCTCCTGAGGGGGATTACATGAGGAATTTCCTGATCTGGAGCGATACTAACGCGTTTCCTGACCTTCTAGAAGTGAAAATGAACGCGGTAAAACCTATTTTTCTGCAAAGACATCCACGTCCCTTTCTTAAAAACTGAAAGAGCGTATTCATGCTTCTATGAGGAAAGAATCCATGTGAGAATTGAGCGGTTCATTTTGGAATTAACTTTCCCTTTGGCCGCTCGACAAAATCATGACGGTTGGTCGACTATCTCTGTGACGTTGTAACGTCATAGTGTACATTATTTCAACTGGTTTGGGGCGAATGCAAATCGTTCCTCCTATCCTTTTTTGTTTTTTTTTTATTTTTATTCGAACATCTCTTCAATCTCCAATTCCACAGAGGAAACACCGAAAAGCAGGGAAAATACATAAATATGAACTGAATACCGATAAATATAATGGGAAAAAAAGGTGGAGAGTGAAAAACAGAGAAGGCCAAGAGAAAGAGAGAGGGGGGAAAAAAGCCTGAAACGGTTCAACGAAATGAGAAAAAAAATTAAGGGGGATGATTATACAAAAAAAAAAACAAAACAAGGACATAAATGACAAGGAGGGTAAGTTACCAGGATCCAGAGGGGAGGCGGCAGAAAGAGAAAGGGAGAGAGAAAAGCGTAATAGAGTGCTGATGAATCTTAAATGTGACTAGATGCGGAAGTACGCATTGCTGGGGACAATTCACGGAATACCCATTCTTGCCTCTCAAGGAATTTTTCTTATGGATTCCACAGCTTATTAAAGTTCAAAACATTCCCAGTTTGATATGCTATGAGTTTTCCCACACGGAAATGTTTCTTAATGGCATGAAGTAATTGATTGAATGTGGGTTTTTTCTTTTCCATGTCAGACGAAAATCAAATATCTGGTAAGAAGTAAAATTATATTAAGCAAGTGGCTATTCCTTCCACTTAGACCAAAGAGCATATCTTCACTGGTTTGATTCAGTTGTTGTTCATTAAACCTTTCTTGAATAAGAAAATATTTAACCCTCAACTGCTCGCGCCCTGTCTCATGTCATAACTACTCGCACGGTGTACTTCATACACCAATGTATATAGACAGTATTTATTCAGTAATATGGTATGAAATTACTTACAAACCCAGCCAGTTCTGCTCTAGTTACTTTCGTCCGTTGTAGGATGTGCACATGTATATGATGCAAAAAAATTATTGGAAAACATCTCCGTTTGAAATTTGTGTCCCAGGGCATTTACTTCCAAAGTCTGAATTTTTCTGCACACAGCGTCCCAAAACATAAGCCACTTCAGAGTTTTAACGCTAAGATGGCTAAGTTGGATATAAGCTTGCTGAGTCATTCCCATTAGGGCAAGTACTGCCAATGTCGAACTGTATGTGTAGTATGCAAGCCAACAGCTATTTATTTTCCATCCCGTTTCCTTTGACGAGGAGTGTGCATGAGAGTGGTATTAGCCTAAGGATCCATCCATGGGTTTAGCCTAGGCCTGCGAAATCAGTCCCCAGGGCGTGTACACCCCCCCCCCCCTCCCTCCCTCCGTAGTCTGAATTCCTCTAGAGTGAACAACGTGGCAATAACACACACTTCCTTCAATGACTGAGGATGTACACCCCCCCCCCTCTCTCCCTCCCTCCGAAGTCTGAATTCCTCTGGAGTGAACAACGTAGCAATAACACACTTCCTTCAATGACTGAGGAGGAAGGAACGTGTTCATGAGAATGGCGTAAGCCTACATCTTCATCTGGGGGGGAGGGGCTAGGAAGCAGACACATAAGCTCATTACTTCTGAGTTTCAAGGCGATAATTCCAATTCGACTGTAGGAAACTTTGTCGTTAATTTTATATTCTGGCGAAAGGACTCTATGGCAGTACCTGTTTCAAACTCTTATAATGGTTCAATACAGTTGTCTTTGAAAAAACCGTATAAACCGTATATGCAGCCCGTATACCTTCCCGTTTTGTTGAAGTGTGAGCATTGGCCTAATCGTCCTTAAGTGGATTAGAAATAGCCACCTTACATCAAAATGTCATCCTGAAAGTCAATGGAACATCTTAGACTGTTTCCCTACCAGAAAAATAAATAGAACCCATTCACATCTGCAAGCGTACCACGCGTCAACTCGTGCCCTTCTCTTCACCAATGACACAACGGCATAGCTCGAACGCCTAGCGCGTCAGGTTAAGACAAAAGGATGCTCGGTATGATAAAATAAATAGAACCCATTCACATCTGCAAGCGTACCACGCGTCAACTCGTGCCCTTCTCTTCACCAATGACACAACGGCATAGCTCGAACGCCTAGCGTGTCAGGTTAAGACAAAAGGATGCTCGGTAAGATGGGCCGAGAAGTTCCTCTATGCGAATGGGTCGAGCAAGATTCGAGTAGGTCTCTGCATCTGTCCAAGGGTTACCTATTGGCCTACTAAGTCAATCATCTCACGGCACGTGCCTTCTATGTCAAACTTCATCCAAGGTGTGGAATGATACAGCTACTTCTTTTATCTCCTGCTTCCATGAAGAAAATGTATGAGTGGTATTAGCCTAAGCATCCATCCATGGGTTGAGCCTAGGCCTGCGAAATCAGTCCCCCAACCCCTCCCCTAAAACATGCCCCCAGGGCATGGACCCCCAAAGTTCCGCTTTCGAAGTTAGACTTTCTCTAGAATCGACAACCTATCACCTACTCACGTTCCTTCCGTTTCGTTGAAGGCAAGGGGAGCCTGAGAATGGCTTAGGCCTAAGCGTCCGTCTGAGGGCTAGACCTAGGCTTACAAAATGAGACCCCCTGGAATGAACCCCCAGGGCACTTACCCCCAAAGTTGAAATTTTTCTGGAGTCAGCAATCTAAGAGCTATGGGTGTACCAAGTTTCAGCCTCTCATCACGTCTAGAACATGGTTAGAATTAGCGTCAGTCAGTCAGTCAGTCTGTCAGTCACGATCGTCTATATATATTAGATTACTAGCGAGTTTGTTTGCCCTTCGGGCAAACAAACTCGCTATGGTCGTGCCTTTGGCGCCCCTTTACCTTGTATAGTCTAATCACTATTCATTAATATTTTGCGAAATGGGAAACATGTATTTGAAGTACGTCCCCATTGAAATACGTGACATATGGGTTCGAAAGTCTTTATTTTTATCAAAATCAATACTTAAATGATTCTATGTGTGCCTAACTTTACACTTTTTCTTGTGCCCCTTTTTGTAAGTGTGACGCCTACCCAGCCAACCCATGTGGGTGGCCCATTCCAGGTGTCGTTGGAATCTCACTTGCACCAAGGGCGTGGTTTAATAAAAGATCAGTCCCTCTCTAAACCTGATAATATATTTAAAACTTTCAAAAGAGCTTTTGAAAAAGACAATAAAGCTTAGGCCTATAAAAGATAAATAGTTAACAGGGGCCACTCAAAGGGGGGGTAACAACATATAACGAGCCAATAGCCACAAGGCCAAGGATATAAAATATAAAAAGGAAAAAGGAAATAAAATACAGATAAAGAAGCAGCAAGGCAGCGGCGTGTAGGTGGGGAGAAGCAATCACAGTCTAATCACAGTCTCTTCACAGTCTCATCACAGTCTCATCACAGTCCCACGCGTTGGAAGGAGGCGAATCCTGATCCAGGAGGCGAACGGCAATCACGGGGCTCCAAATCCGGTCCCGGTCAATGCAACGGGCTGCAACACGACCCTCGCCGAGCCGACCTGCCCTCCGCCATGCACACGCAGCACGCTTCCCCTGTCCCTTTCTTCGCTTCCGGCCATGCCGGCACTCACCACAGTGTTGCCCCGCTCTCAGCGACCAAAAGCCACTCAAACACTACATAAGTCTGAAGAATACATTTTGAAATACTTCCCTCCAATAATCTATGCTAAGGAGATATAGTTCAAAAGTAGGATTTTTCCTGTACTCAGCCATTAGACAGATGCTTCTGTGGGAGATTGTATTTCTTGTCTCTGTTTTATTGTATCAAAAAAAAATTCAGAAAAACGGGACTGAAAAAGTGCCCTGATGGGTTTTGACGAAAATTTGTTTTCTTTTGAAATTTACACTCAGGGAACTCCATGCCACCAAGTTTCAGCCTAATACGTTTCCCCTTTTTGCTGGCGGAAAAATTTATTTGTAAAAGAGACCCACTCATAAGCTAAGCTTTGAGGAGGCACACAGAAAAAGGTGAATTTTTCCGTAAACCAACATCACGTCCGTTATGCATGCGACTGCTACTTTTATATTTCTGCCTTTTTGACCTTTTGATTACCAGTCAGATATGCTACTACTACTCCACCGAACCCTGCATATCCAGTTGTTTTCTGGATGCCATCCTCATTTGTCACAAAATATATTTCAGGAAAACCTTTNACAACGTAGCAATAACACACTTCCTTCAATGACTGAGGAGGAAGGAACGTGTTCATGAGAATGGCGTGAGCCTACATCTCCATCTGGGGGGGAGGGGCTAGGAAGCAGACACATAAGCTCATTACTTCTGAGTTTCAAAGCGATAATTCCATTTCGACTATAGGGAAATTTGTCGTTACTTTTATATTCTGGCGAAAGGACTCTATGGCAGTACCTTTTTCAAACTCATCTAATGGTTCTATACAGTTGTCTATGAAGAAACCGTATAAACCATATATGCAGCCCGTATTCTTTCCCATTTTGTTGAAGTGTGAGCATTGGCCTAATCGTCCTTATGTGGATTAGACATAGCCACCTTACATCAAAATGTCATCCTGAATGTCAAGGGAATATCTCATACTGTTTCCTTGCCAGAAAAATAAATAGAACCCATTCACATCTGCAAGCGTACCACGCGTCAACTCGTGCCCTTCTCTTCACCAATG
>CAJPEV010000131.1:0-55424 GCA_905338385.1 Darwinula stevensoni
GTTTCCCCCCCCCCCCCCTCCCCTTCCCCCCTTCCCCCTCCCCCCGGCAATCTCGGATCGCCTGGAGAGGAATGAGGGCCAATTGAGTCTGAGGGCGCGAAAGCCGCGAATTTCCGCCGGGATAGCTTCGATTCGCTTTTTTTCGCGGGGAATCGGCGACAGCATGAGCCGGTGTCGGTCGACCGGTTGGAAGTCGATGCCGACACGGAGTTGTCGACTTCGTGTCGGATTAAAATTGGATTAATTGCCCGCACAAAATTTGAACTCACCATCGTTCATGGAGAAATCATTTCCCTTGGAGGAGACGTATCCTTTCTATTTGCGGGGAAACCGTGCGGAGTCGTAATGGATTTTGCGAATTGGATTCCCTTTGCCTGCTGATGGAAGCGACTCGGCGGAATTCCTCGGGGGTCGTTCGGTTCCTGGAAAAGGCATCATTGCGGCTGCGATTGATTTTCTGAGGGGGGAGAGGGAGTGCCGTTGCGGGCGGTGCGCGGCGGAACGTCGCGATTTCGCCGGGGCGATGGGGATTCTCGGATTCCGCCGGAAGTTTCGGGGAATCCGGAATCGGCGTTTCGGATCGCTGAGAGGGTTTCTGCCGCTGGCAGTTCCATCTTTTGGGACGAGAACTTGATGAAAAACTTTAAAAATAAATAAATAAAAATAAAATAAAACAACAACAACTAGGGAGCACTTCTTGCGACGATTCGTTTTCATGCATGTTACGAGACAGCAATGGATGATCAGTAGACAAAAGGGGGGGGGAAGGGGGCAGAGGGGGCAGAGGGGGCTTAAGCTACCTCAACCGCCTTGCATAAGATATTGGTGGAATGGTGAATATTAGCATGCTTTGTGCCACATATTAGACTCGTCTGGCAATGCTGCAACGTCAAAGAGAAGTGAAATATCTTGAAAAGAAATTCAGAAGGGCTGAAGTTCGATGGCTTCAGTTGGACGCCAGTCGAAGAGAAGCGTGGGAAAATTGGCGATACCCGTCAGTCTTGACGCCATGATCGTGTTTCGGGTTAAAAAAAAAAAAATAAGAATATGACTTCTTAGTTGGAATTTTGCGTACTTTATGAGTCTTAGTAATTACTTTAAAAAAAAATTACAGGTGCATCGATGGGGAAATCCACGAACCGCGAATAAGCTCTGAAATCCCCGACAGGACGATCCGCGCGCACACTAAATCCGACGAGCGGCGAGGGACGAGCCCTCTTCCGTTCCGACCAGTGTTGCTACTGAAATCAGTGACGATGCCCGTCTGGGGATGAAACTGAATGTCGTTGTGATGCTGACACTGTTTTTAGCGCTGAAATCATTCTGCTACTGGACGAGAGATCGATACATCTTTTTTTTTAGTTATATGTACGTGCTTTTCCATATAGCGAGGAACAATATACTGTAATAAATATTTTTTAAAAATCGACGATGGGTCCTTAACCCTCAAAAGTAACTTTAAGCCTTCTCGTCTATATCGAATATTGAATAATGAACTACTATATTGAATGACTCAAGAAACCACCAGTGGACAAATCTACCGGGTGTTCCAGAAGTCGCGCACCGTACACTATATGACACAAAATGGTTTTAGCTAATGCTTAATCACATTTAATCACAGTATAGGTTTGATATGTTGTCCACATTGAATGATGCCGAGTTCAATCCTGTTTTTCCATGAAGATGTGTGGGATATTGGTACTCGGTCAGGATGTGACTCATTAAATCTTCTTGCCACCTCCCGATTACTTGCACTCCTACACAACAGAATAATCTCCAACCGCTCGTCTTCAGTTAATGCCATTATTAATCAACCTATAACTAAAGGAAAAGTATATTTCATATAGTTAAAAAAAATTACATATGGTGCACGACTTCTGGAACACCCTGTACAAAGCAAATCTCGAGGAAAGCAAAAAAGTAGGATGCCACACAGCAGGAGAGGAACGCCAGGAAAGCATGCAGACGGAGGAAAAAAAGTCAAACATTTTTTCTCAAAGCAGAGCTGGATGTTAGCACTTTTTTTCTTTGAGGGAGTTGAAAAAAAACTCTCCCGATTTCATGCAAACTTTCTGTCCTCATTTCTCGCATCGACTGTGACACCGTTTTGAAAGCCTGTGAGAAATCCATTGCGGACATCTGGCAACCCTGAATCCCCGCGCATGCGCATTGGAGGTCGATGGGCACTTCTGATAGTGGCGACCTAGTTTTCATGAGAAAGTTTTTCCCGAGTGTGACAGGACAATACTACATGCGTTACGAATCTAAGTCAGGTCAAGCAATTAACCAAAATTAGCCTCTAGTTTTGGGTAAAAGATAGGCCACATATGGCTAAGCGGCACGACAGCGTTTCGCTTGTTTTCATTCCCCCTGTCTCCAGGTTAGGTTTGGTAATATAGATTAGTCATTGTTTCGTAGGGTTAGGTTAAGGTTAGGTTTCGTAAGGTAGGTCGCAACTCACGTTAGATAGGTTATGTTAGATAAATCGGGTTTGGTTATATTCACTTTTGTTTTCCACGGTTTCGGTCCATGGAGTTCAGGGGTGAATGGTTTCTTGGTCTTTTCTAGCTTTAATATTATTTACTTGACTTACATTAACTTTGATGTTATTCAGAGAGGAACTTTTTTTTTGAGGGGTGGAGGGGCTAGGTAAGACCTTTGACCTTACAGGCCAGAGGAGATTAATTTTTTGTTGTTGCTGTTGCTAATACTTTATAATATTATTTATTAATTATAAGTGGTATTTATTTTTTTTTAGGGCAGAAGGATTCGGCGGGTGAAGCCCCCCAATCAGTAAAATCGATATTGAGTGGGAGTGAATCACATCGGCTCACTGAGACGAGATTGTGCGAATCGTGGGAGAAAAGGGGGAAAAAAAGGGTTTCTAAATTATTGGAATAGCAGAATCAAAGGGGCAAAAAAATTCTTTTCCCCCGCTAAAACTCAGATGGACTCGGATGGATTCGCGCAAAAGGGAAAGGGAAACGATGTCGTAGTCGACGAATAATCCCCCGACTTTAAAGGCTTCGACAGACGTCACGGAAAATGAGTTTCCCCCGAGAATCTCCCCAGATTGAATGACGAAAGGGCTTTCCGCTCTCTCGAGCGAATGGAGAGAATGGAATCCGAGCTTGCATCCGTCCCCCGTGCATGAGCGCTTCTGGCAAAGAAACCAAGGACAAGCATCATTCCTCATCGACAAGCTTCATTTCCCTTTCTTCGTCGGGAACTCCCGGGAGGACCATAACGATTATCGTGAAACTCGCTCTTATGCAGATGTCCTTATTTAAAATAAGGTAAAATCATGCAACCTTGGTCGTTGGAAGTAGTACGCGATGGACCGAGTTAGCATTTCCTTGTAAACCCCCTCCCTACTTTGACGGATACGAATTAAAAAACTTTTATTATCAGGAGCTTCATCAGCTCCTGACGAAGCAGTCATAGTTGAAAATGCTTAATTTGAAGTGGCCCAGATCATAAATGATATGAAGTTGACAGATGGCAAAGGTACAAGGTCTATCCGACAAAGGACTTGCCGTCTGGTGCATTGGCTCAATATTTGACGTTTCATTTAATCACGTGACGTGGAGCAGGTATCGATTCGTACCCCCCTTTTCATGCCCCTTTTGTCCGATAGAAATATCTCATTGAGAGCAGTACATTATGAAATGATTAAAGAAATCAAAGCCACCAAGAAATTTGCCACGAGCGGATACGCCCACTTCCCAGGCTCCGGCTCCCCAGCAGATTGGTCGACGGAGTCATGGCGTCATCGATGACGCTGCTCCAGCCGGATGCATCCCGGGGAAGCAGTATCGTCATCGTACGTAAATCCCGAGGGCACCAGAGGATTCCCCCCGCACCTTCACCCACTCCCTACTCAATCCTTGTCTGTTTGCTCGGTGAATATTTCAAGCTCACTCGACGAGCAGAGATGAATTCTTCCTCCAATCTGGGTCAGTTCGAGCGTCCTCAGCTGAATTCTCTTGGGATGCGAGTTCTCAGGGACTCTCAACCGGAGCTTAAGATTTCTCCATCGATCCCCAGCTCCGATTTTGGCCGAGTTCACTTGCATCCCGACGCAAAGTCACGTGCCGCAAAATATGCCGGCTTGGAAGTGACTACTGATTCCTCTCTGCGCGTGCGGAAAGGTTCTAGATGATAGTTGCCCAATCCTTCTGTGCGCTTTCATGACACCATTTCTCTCGCTCTTTTCTTTTTCTCTTTTCTTTTCATCCCTTTACTTTGTTAGCCATCGCAATTAAGATGCAATTTAATTTATAGACCCAATTGACTAATTGACTAAATAGTTGATAACCCCTCCTCCTGCCTTCTCAGACGATTGCTGACGTTGCGTGAAGGGGGAGGGGGGGGGGTTACATCCGTATTTGAATCTGAGTATCCAAATATGAGCATGCGAATCTGAGTCATCTGCCGAGGGAACGATGATGGGCAATCACGGTAGAAGGTGATGATCATCGCTCTCACGAAATTCATATGCAATCTTCATCGTGTGTCTGACGCAGTTCCTCGAGTTCACGTTCCGGCGAGCCGCGTAGACGAGACACGACATCGGAGATCCTGATTTGTTCCCAGTTGACACTTCATCCTTCACGATAACAAATCATCTCAACGGGATTCAGCGTGCAATGACGGATTGAAGCTCGTCGGAGGGGTATGCAGCGACCCCGAATTCCTGGAACTTGCTTTCGGGCGAACTCTAATCGCACACGAACTTTTTTTTAGGGCAAGGAGCGGATCCTCTGGATTGAGAAAACGAACATGGATTGGTACCAGATTTGCAGTAGCTCGTTTGTGAAGGTGTTACAGCTATAGTTCCACTTGAGTCATCACGTGACGCAGGTTGCGCCGGGGTTGACGAGTGGGCTTGCCTAGGCACGAAAACTAGGTGTGGAAATTGCCTTTTGGTCGGTTGTGGGAGAACTCGGAGAGTTCTCAACTCAACTTGGGTTTTGGTTCTTCTGAAGTCTGCGACCACACTGGAACGGTTATGTCCTGTGGTTGGATAAAATGGTATTCTTGTGCACTCAACATGGACCGGTGTGCCAGTACGCGGCGTCAGAACTCAAGGTGAAACAGAGACTATTTGTATCACCATTCACAGTTTTTCTTTTTCATAACTATTTTTGGCGCATGCATTCTTTCGATGACGCACCGCGAGAGGGAGTCGCCATTTTCGTTTGTTCCTTCAACCGACTTAAAAAATCGGCTGCTCGGTGGTGCTCAAAATGACGTCACGATCCTAACCGGACTACGCCAGAACACTCTTGGTCGTAAAATCGCAAACCAGTTCGGATTTTCAAAATCTCGGTTATATGACATTCTCATAGTCACAGTTTTGACTCATCTTCTTTGCTCACTAGCACACTGCTTCAGATTCTTCTCTATTGCAGCGATCTCCAGTTTTCGAGCACAACAGATGCGCATCTCCTTGTGCCAAATCGAATCCATACCCAATTCTAACGCACCAGAACCGAGCCTAAGTTCGATTTCTGATAATTTTTCGGAATCGAAGACGAACCTAACACCGGCAGACTCACTCAGACCCCGAACATATTTCCTCCTTGCAGAGAGAAAATTCGCTTCTCGTCCTACAGGTCTTCTTCTCACGGAGAGGACCAGCATTTGCCCATGTCCCATCCATATATACGACACTGAGACTCGCACACTTTCTGATGGCAGCGCGTGATATCACCGAGAGATATGGTCTCGGTTTTCATGCATTTTGAACCCATACGATGTCTGGAACGGGGAACGTACGTCATCTGCATGTGACGCCGAAGCGATCAATGCCTCAAATATGTTCCACCTGCAGGCAGCGATCGTTACGTAATAGGGATATCAGGAATAAAATAAATAAAATAAGAAAAAATCGTTCCGATGCATCCCTTAGGCCTTTTTTTTTTGCATTGGAGATAGCTCCCACTGACGCTGATGCTCTTTCTCTCGAGCTCTCTCGGAAGGATGGTCTAAATGGTGCGCTCGTTTGCCTCATCTCTTCCGCGAACAATTTCCCCAATGACTTCCTTGTCGAAAGACTGAATCCCTAATGGTCCTCCAGCAGTATCCCTTTCATTACTGAAACACTAAGTGAGTGTTCGCGTGCATTTCCGGACACAGCGGCCACTCGCCTCCGTCCTCCTCCTCTCCCACGTTCTCTCCCTCTGAAGGCGAGTCTTTCCTTCTCGGACATCGGGGCGAATCGATGCACGATGCGACGCAGATTTATATTTTGAATATTTCCTTTTGCCTCACAAGGAAAAAAAAGATAGAGAATATGTTTTCCTTCGTAAAAACACTACCGATGAAAACATGGCTCAGGTTATCGCTGACGAGCAGATAGAGCCACCCTTCTTGCGTGACAGGACGAGTCGCTTTGTGACACACGTTCGAGATTGCCCTGGGAACGACCGTGTGGGACGCGACGGGCCTTCCTTCGGTTCGCATGCAGCATTTAATCAATGAAACCCTCGGCTCTGACATCTTAATGACGATGCTCAGGTGTTATTACGAAAAAGACCCACGACTCGATTTGGCTTCGTCGTGGGATATGCCTGCGAGAAGTCTGAGAAGAGCTTTTTCGCTGCTGCTCTGCTTCGCTTGTTCCCTACTCTATCTCTACAAGACACAAAGAAAATATGTCATCCTCTCTAATCGAATTATGGTGTCTTTGCTCCGGGACATTGCTCATCCCTGGCATATCTCACGAATCCTACGGCTCCGAAAGCATATTGCTAGATTTATTCTTCTTTATCGCAAGCGTACATCTGGTTGGCCATTCAACCCTATGCCGCATTCGGTCCAGTGCGCTGGACCGAATGCAGCATTGGGTTAGGTCAAACTCCAATCTCTTCGCATTTTTGTAGTTTTTTTTTTCCATCACACTGACCTCTTCCCTCACAGAGTTTTGATACATGAGAAGACCTGTGGAAAAAAAAACAGCTCCACTGCGGCACACGTCGGAGGGACGATTACCATCGCATCCTAGGTTCTTCCTCTCTGGTCAGTCGGTTGATATTTTTCTTGGGGCCCTAACTATTTTAATGCCATTCCTAGCAGCATCCGGGACGGGACACCTTCAACTTTCAGATTTACAACATGTAAAGAAGATACTTCTGTTAAACTCCTTATACCACATTCTCAGAATTCTTTGACGTCGCTAAGTGGTGAACCCGGGGAGGGTTTCAACGATTGGGCAAGACTCCCAGAATCCAAACACGGCACCACTCGATCGACGTTTCGCCGTCGCCCGCCCGAGCGGGATCGGAAGTTCGAAAGCGAGAACGGCGATGCATCGGCATGCCATCCTTCGGCCGGAGCGGGCGTGCAAGGGCGTTGGGCATCGACCTTGTCAACTGGGAAGGCATAGATGTTGTTGGTTGATTGGGCAAGGGGTGCGGTCGCCTCCTAGCCATTTTGGAAGGTCTTGTAATCACAGCTTAAGGGAAAAAAGTGCTGCTGTTATTGTTTCTTTCGTGAGAATTGAGTCCCTATCATGGAGCACATATTATGCCAAGCTATCACGCCTTGACTCGTGGAGGAAAAGTCAGATACGAGGAAAATAAATTCAGGCAATGATTGATTGGTGCATAAGATGCGACTGGAAATCAATAAATAATTTTTTATTTCACTGCCACTGTTGCTGGAGCCTTGAGTCCCTCGACCAGAATGTAAAAGACAAGAGAGTTCAAACAATAAATGGGCTGACAAAAGATAACCAAATGCTCCTCTGCTTCAGGGGAATGAAGCTTGTGTGCACCAATCGCAGCATTTCGACTGGTTCGGAATCGTCGTAAAATTAAAAATTTTTTAAATAAAAATATTGTCATAAAATCATTTATCATTGTCATAGCTTGACGCTCTAGACTTTATGGGCTCTATATCTGATAAGCGATCATCTCGCTTCCGGTTTTATGACTGGGTTACGATTCGATTCCCGCTGTTAACAAACTGACCTTGGTCGAACAAGCCACGTATCCCCTCGTTTGCTCTTATCTGTCCGCTGTTCCTTTTAATTTCGTTTCTTGCGTGTACCGCCTGAGACGGATGTGGGGTGAGGCGTGATCGCGGCATGACTTTTTAAGACTACGACGTGCTCGGACTGCGACGCTTGAGGTATGCTATGTTGAGCCGCGTTTCGGGTTTGACTTGTCTGTAACAACGCATCCACGTTGATATCTGAACCTTAGTCAAATATTCTCTTGCCCTTGGTTTCATTTCCCTATCTTCTTCTGCCTGCAGAAATACACGAGTCTTTTTTTTTTGTTGCTACTAATGTCGATCGTAATGAGGGATAGTGACGAATTCGATGGGTCCTGGGGCCTTGCAAGAGTGATGAAACAAGTATCGTATCATCTCATCTCGTATCACATCATATCGCATATCAAGGCATATCATATCGTATTGTATTCCGTCCTATCATATCACATTATATCGCATCGTATCATATCATAATAAGAGCCCGATCCTCCCAACCGCGAAAGGAACTACTTTCTCCCGGTACACGCAGAGGAACCGCCGAAACGCATCGAGATAGCAGACGACAGCGGAGGCAGAACACATAAAAGCATATAAAAGGCCCACGGTGCGTCGCCCTCCCCTGCATTGTTGAAACAAGACCACCGGCTGAAACGTGAGGTGTCCTCCGCATGGCCACGCCCTCCTGCTCTTATCCAGATTGTCCCTTTATTTCCGATTCCCTCGGAGATCGCGGCCCGGTGGCCGACTTATTCATTCTGATTTTGCGTCCGGATTAAGTTTTGCCTATCACGTGGTGACGATGCGTCACTGATGTTATTATTCAAGGCTCTTTCGCATCACGTGGGGTCGCTATATATAGGCTACTGCGCACTCGCGACCTTCCATTTATCTATTCGTGATTCCTGGCGATCTAATGGACACCTCCCAGTTATAATTATGCTCGAGAGTAGATCAGTTGCCGTGGTGAACGTGGGATCGCACCCACGTTCGGGTGGATATTGCAACGGAAATGCAGGGAAAGGCCATTCATATTTATAATATGCCGGCGTTGGGATGCAGCATCATTTTTCAAGGAGTTGCGGCTTTTTACTGGTGCATTTCAAGTTGCTGCAAGATAGCAGCAATCTGATTCAAAGCAGGTGACAGACCTCATGGTGTCAGTGCATGACCCTGTCAATGCATCCTCTGAAAATTGAATCCTGTTTTTTTTCCATGGATCAATTTTTCACGACCAATTTGATCAACCAATTAGCTCACGCTTGAAAATGCTCTCTTGTTCCCTCTTCCCCAACATGCATCACGCAGGCATCATGCGGTGGTTTTCATTCGAGTCAGACATTTTTTCACTTGACTCTGCATAGGAAGTGCGCCTCACATGGGTGCTCGAGTCAAGCGGGAAAATGTTCGACTCGAGTAAAAAACATTACATATGTGCAAGACAGGACCTTTAAGTTTGACCAGACTCCTTTCGGAATGACTTTTTCTACTCATGGAGCCAAAATTCAGTCTACAGTGTGCACGAAAAGTCATTCTCTAAGTTAAATTTTCAATAAATTCTACTATTATGTGCTATTTAAGTGGTTTTGTATTTAAAGGCTCAGAATTTAATGCTTACCACAGTCAAAGCTCCAAGTATGCACTCGCAAAATGGACACACTTCTGAAGACGTTCTGGCATTTCGTCAACGGCGCTAAGAAGAAAGACCTTAGGAACATCATCCAGCGCCTCAGTAATAAATTCCCCCAATTCAAAACTGTCCCTAGTCTTCGTGCTGCAGACATAATTGCCCCCCCCCCACATGAAGAAGTCGCAAGGCGTTGAAGCAGGACTCCGCCGTTCCGTTGGTCCACGCCTGCCAGTTCATCTTCCAGGCATTTATTAATATCATCATCCAGCCAGGCACGGACGATGTAGGCAAAATGTGCCGGACTGCATATACTGCAGTTCTCTGGATAACGAAGGTGCTGGGTAATGCTTCCGAGGGCTTCCGTCGCAGCGCAGTTCATGGTGTGCGAAAAGGTTCTCAGTTGTGCGTTCATGATGCGGCTGTATATGTAAAGTGTTGAACTGTGACGAACCTTAAATGGCAATAAATTCTGAACCTATTATTTTGCAGGACCATAGCAAAGAAAGAGGGGGATTTGTGTTTTCAGTCCATCCTGAAATGCGTTTGATTGTTTTCGACTTGCGCATGCGCAGTTCCACCCCCAACCGTTAATTGCCATGACGAGATGATCATGGCAATTGACTCCCCTATAGCGAGCGCGCTACCTAACACAGCTGCAGGTTGGCTTCATGTGGGCCTAGCGCCTCTTCAGAAGCGGGAGCATGAAAAATCATACTCGAAACTTACCATTTGTCCAGACTCGTTTCGGTCGTGGCAGAAGTGATACACAATATCGAAATTCTGGGTCACGGGAACAAAAGATATCCAGTAACCCATTCTGTGTAGCGCCGAAATTCACCGTCGTCAACGATTCACTCCCGCCGTGATGGACATCGGACTAAGGTCCGGTCCAAAATGTTATTCTTCGAGATGGTTTTCCACACTTCGGAAAACTATGCTTCATACCTTAGCTGAAAGCACGTCGCAGTACCTTAGACGAACCAACCAATAATTTCCGTGCTCAATTTGAGTTAGAGATGCTGGTGATTCCGGAAAAATTCAGGCATTCCTCCGAAAGCAGCTCGCACCGAAGGTCGATGTCATGTGATTGAAGACCCTTTTACATCTTTAAAAGGGTGTAAAAGGATGCTGCATCCCGGGGGATTTCCGTCAGACGATAGGCGAGGGAGCAGCGTTGGGAAACTCATACGTCCTGTCGAATCGATTAGAAGGGGCAGCCAAGGTAAGCGCAGGAAAGGAAACCATGAAGAATCTTAGGGATCGTCGGCAAGAATTGAACAACTTATCGATTGCGGATCCTGTTCAAACCTGGCCTATACAGTGGTGGGTCGAGCAACCTCCTAGGAACTTCTAGTTAGAAGGGTGAATGGTATGCTATACGTGTGTGGGAGTGTGAGTGAGTGTGTGTGAGTGTGTGTGTGTGAGTGTGTGTGTGTGAGTGTGTGTGTGTGAGTGTGTGTGTGTGTGTGTGTGTGTGTGTGTGAGTGTGTGTGTGTGTGAGTGTGTGTGTGTGTGAGTGTGTGTGTGTGTGTGTGAGCGTGTGTGAGTGAGTGTGTGCATGTGATGTGCATGTACATGTATATATGTGGGTGGGTGGATGGGTATGTGCATGTGTGGGAAGGAGGAGAGCAGTATAAAAATTTTAAAATCCCATTCTCACTTTTTCCCCCTCATTCTTTTTCATTTGATTTGAGAGTGCAGTGAATCATTCCCAAGAGTGAGGAGAACGAGCGATCGACCCCCCCCCCCAATCCCCCAGTGACCACGTGGCCCAGACCGAGAAGACACGTTGGGGACGATGCACGAAGACATCTGCGTGGGATCGGTGTCGTCAAGGGTGAGGGAGACCCTACGACCCATTCTGAAAACTTGCGCTGCTATGCATGCTACTCATTCATGATGAATGAGGGGAGTGGGAAAGAGGTGGAATTCACAAGCTCCACCCATGTCTTATTGTGCACTATGCGTGTGGATAAGCTGGTTCATAAAAAGATGTTTGAAAATAGAAACATATAAATAACAATCGCTGCATAGCAATAAATAAATAAGTTGCATATTTGCTATTAAAAATAAGAGGAGATATTTACTGTTTGATTCCTGAGATTGCATGGAATCGGAAAATTATCTTCTAGACATCTCATGATACCAACACATACTAAGGATATTTGAAACTTCATGACTAGGAGTGAATGAGATTCGTACAATAGAATGCGTTCGTGCGTGTATCGCTAAGCAACCTCTTATCTTACTCTTTTTTTTTCTGGACCCTTTCTCGCAATCGACAAAAAAGTCCATATAATATATTTGGGATGAATAATTAATGTCGAAACGTCTGGTGCATGATAGACTCAGACGCACATGGCAATCGGGATGAATCATGGTTTATCCTCCGGATCCTTCTAATGGGAGGGAAGCCCAAATACGGACATTCATTGTACTGGATGGAACAGCTGACGTACAGTTCGATGGAAGACAAACAAAAGCGGACACCACAGGTGATTGGCAATTAGATATCCCCCTGCAATTACATCCTTATTGACACGCGAAGAAAGGCTGAACGCTACCGTTCCCTAAGCGCACGCGCAGTGCGGATGAAAAAGAACTCGTAACTCACACTCATGAGACACGTGGACGAGGAATTGGAAGGATTCTCCTTGCTTCTGTCTTGCAGTCGCTTTCGGGATTCAACGAGGCCACATGCTGCGCTGGGGAATCACCTCTCTCGAGGAATCCGAAATTTCCAAAGGTGGGATAGGAGCCAGGGAGTCTACTTATGACGCCGCGGATCCGTGACGTCTTTGATGACGTCATTGTTTCTATATGATATCCCCGGTTGGAGGGGCATGCGCCCACCCACCCACACCCGCGTTCGCTGCCCACGCAGGTTCATTGGCTGCTTCCTAGCATTGGTAAGGCAAGGGTACTTAATGAAAACGGTTAAGTGGATAAATATCGTCTCTATGATGAACTCCCTTCGAAGAGATTGGATGAGTTATTGCATGGCCTTCGTCAGGCTACGAGAACAAGCGAGGAGGAAAACGATGAAGGAGACGGGGCAGCAGTGGCAAATAAAAATTGTGCACGTGTGGCTTTCAACAAAAGAAAACATGCTCATTCTACTACCAATTGCTATGCAGACAAGTGCTCCCCCGGTTTACTGGAGTGAACCGGTTACGACTCGTGCCGTTGTCCAATGTCCGCTGGATCTCCTTCGTGCCTGGAAGAGGGCCAACGAAAATACACCGAATGAAAACAAGAACAGCAGGCACTCCACGCGAAGAATGAGAGAAATGCTTGTTGCTGCAGATCCAAGATAGAGAAATAAAAAAAATGACATATTGTTACTAATATACCGAGGATACCCAGATCAGAACGGGATTTATAACTATAACGAATAAGGAACATGGTTAATTCCGCTTAAAATTCCATTTGCATAGAAGTTGCAACGAACGGATGTTACGAAGTCTTCCCTTCTCGTTCTGTATTAAAATCACGGGAGCAGGCCACGCGTCCATTGCATCTGAATTCCTGCACGATCGACACCTGACAGACAGACTATTTTAAGCTCACGGGACGACGTAGTTGGGCGGAGGACCGAGCAGACGGTTGCAGGGTGTTCGTACAAACCCCGAAGAGAGAGTGCCTGCTCGCACAAACGAGTATCCGTCGACTCGTATCGTCGTTAAACCGCTAACGAGCTTCGCAGCGGTTCTGGAAGTGGATGTTTGGAAAAAGCGTTCCGGTTCTAACGACGGCATAAGAGCTGGAGGAGGACGTCGAGTCGCGTTGCAGAAGTGGAGAGCCGTCAACGCCTTTTTCGTGCTTCCATTATGCATCGAGAAGCAGGAAGATTCCGCAATCAGTCGATCGTCAGAATAATCGTCACGGTTCCCTTGTTGCCCTGAGACCTCATCTCTCATTAATACGTTTTGAATTGCGACAGTCGAAGGCTATGACGTAGTACTGCTGTTCAGTCAGTGAAGGCGATGACGAAGGTGAATGCGAGGGGCAATTTAGTTGTGTGAGGTGAACAGGTGAAAAACTAAAATGCCTGCTGTGAAAGTGAGAAATGCTGTCTGCTGTGCGAAAAATCATGCCAAGTTGAGAACTTCATGAAATTTATATTTTAATGAATAGGGTATTCGATAAGTGAACGCCTTCATGCCCATTCAATCGTTCTTGTTACTTGACTGAATATCACACGAAACTTCCCCCTGTTCCCCTCTTCTAGTTTTTTATTTATTTCCCCGGCCTTCTACGTCATAGATGAAAACTTGTCGGTGCATCGACGGAATCTCCATGCAGTCCTTTTGCACCGCGGGCTTGCTGGGAATCCAGAAACACTGCCTTCTGCAGGTGAGGGAGAACGGCCCTTTCGTGATGTCATTGTAAATCGATGTTTCGTGACGTCATTAACAATGACGACACGAAAGCGTCGCGTACTCTGTGATCAATTTAATGACGTCAGAGGGAATGTGATTTTCATCATCCCTACCGGGACCCCCGTCGCGTGCAATGGCACGGTGCATCTCGGCTGAACTTATCATTGAGGAACCCAGGCATGAAAGAAATATGCACCGTCGATGTCACGCCACATGCCAAGGAAGGGAGAGGCCTGAGATCCAGACGATGAATCGCAGAGCAGCCCATACAGATCGATGTGCATCCGTGACGGGATTCCTGAGGAATGGAGGAATGGGGGGGGGTTACCCCGGAAGCAGCATCATACGGTCTCCGCTGCATGCTCGCCGTTTCGATATGACTGTCTGGAGGTCGAGCTCGCGTGAAGTTCCCAGGCGAGGCGACTGGAGGGTAGGGGTGGGACGTCTTTCGGAATGAGGGGGCCAAGATCGTTCCAAATTCAATTTTTCATGCAGTATGCAGAGCACTTTCGATAGAAAGTCGTCTACCTTTCCAAGACGTGGTCTTGCTGGCACTTCTTTTTTTGTATATATAGGGAATACTGTCGTGTCGATGTAGGCCCATCACAATATCTCAGAGTTCTCCTTAAATGCCTATTAATGGAGGAGTTTCAAAGAGTAGTCATTATGCTTGCGTTCTCGTGGGCTCCCACGCCCATGTGTGTGGGAGGTGTGCATAAAATAGGCCAGAGAAAGTAGGAAAGGAAACTTCTTTTCTCTCTTAACAGACGTGATAAAACCGATCAAAGATTCGGGTTGGACTTGTCATTGGACAATAAACTCACGTGGGACAGTTGTCTTTAAATAACGATACGTTTTTCATGGCGTTACTATTACATCGCCCATCCCTATCAGTGAATGAAAATTCCGCACAGCAACTTCCCAGGACCTGCAAGTGCGAGTCGCTCGTTCCATGAGGCTATCGGGCTCTCCAGATCAGCAGGAGCTGGGAGAGAAGGCTCTGAATGCGAGCAATCGAGCTTGACTTCGGAAAAGCGGGGTGCGGCTTCAACATTCGAGTGTTGAGTGTTGTATTCCCATATTGAAAACAGCTCGTAGTCAAGATGGTAGGGTTCCACATCGGCGTCTGACCCCACCCTGCCTTGAACTCTGCCACTGGCCTTGTTGGACTGGCCGGTGCGGAGAGGAAGACTTCCTTCCTTCGTCTGAGCGGAAACCGAGAGCGAATGGGGACAGGGTCTCGATCGCCCGTCCATTCGTCGACTTCCGGGGGGAGACTCCGGGGCATGGCCACGTCCATCCGTCTTCATCTCCGCGCCGAGTTTCATTCCCTGAGTTGATTTACCCGGCCATGAATTCTGAGCAGGTTGAGGTCGATGGGAGGTGAGGCGAGAAACACTTCGACTCTGGGATGCGCTTCGGCGACTTCAAAGAAACCCGCTTCAACGACTGCACCTAGTCGTTGACGTGTGGCTTATGTATGGCTAGTATGTCGATCTCTTTCGTAAAAAAGTAAAAGGTATTTTGTGATTCCAGTGTTCTTCCACTCTCCTCGATGGGATTCGCGCTTCGCGCGCAAATGAGTTGAATCTGGTGAACTTGAGAATAGATTAATGACCCGACCGGGGACGAAAAGTTTGCATGAGGACAGAACAGATCAGAGGAATATTTGAATCTCGTCCAATTCGTATTTTTGTCTCACACTGTCGTGGGTGATCAGTATTTT
The DNA here is from genome assembly GCA_905338385.1 of Darwinula stevensoni. Classification (NCBI taxonomy): domain Eukaryota; kingdom Metazoa; phylum Arthropoda; class Ostracoda; order Podocopida; family Darwinulidae; genus Darwinula; species Darwinula stevensoni. The sequence goes on from CAJPEV010000131.1 coordinate 15,737, forward strand.
TTCATATTTTGATTTTCTCAGTTTCTTCAAGAAACAGTAAGATGCAGTGTAACATTTGAATGTGTGTCTATCAATTGATCCAATAGGATCACAGAAACCGAATCGAACGAAGAAGCCTTGGCAACAAGGCGTAGGTAGCACTTACTGACTCTAAACTCAACTCGACGCCTCGATTCGCGATAAAACTCGGATGAGAATCGATGCCCTGACGTACCTCAAAAGCCTGAGAATCCAATTATCTGCCGTATAGGAGAAGGAAAAATGATCCCTTCTCTTCCACTTCCCCCATTTCTCCAGGTTATCGAAAAAGAGTGAAATTCCCGTCACAAAGGTAGGCAGGAGGAAATCGAATGAATGCCATCACTTTTCCCAACCCCCCTTGGGACCCGAGAACGTTCGTCCTCCGTGCGGCTCCCGGCGCGACTGGCGTAACCCTCCGTGCAGGCGAAGGGGATGGAACCGTCTCTCGGGGATGCCCCGGGGCCTTCAGGCGTCAGTCGTGTCCGAGGAATATCCGGATTGGGATCTCGCTCGGGTATCGCTCAGCTTCACCGCTGGCGAGATATTGCAGAATTCGCAAGTTTAAAATGCACGAGGAAGATAAGTGCTCGCAAGACAGAAGATATCTCAATTCTGCTGGGTAATTTTCTCATTGCCATGCACGTGTAAGTGCATAGTAGAACCAGTTTGACTGGTTCGTAAGTCTTCCGTGTAATTTTCAGGGGTAAATATGTGAAATCATTCTCAACGCTCTTTAAATCCTTTCTGTACCTCACGTTACATTTGCACCGACGGTACGCCTAATTTTTTCCTGGCACAGTTGTCAAAGAAGCTTGGCAGGCACTGAAAATAGTTCTCCCGCATCGTAAGCGATTCAGGCCCGAATCGCACTGAAACTCCTTGCCAAGAAGGCGTGGTACCTCTGATCCCATTTTCCGCTTAGGACCGTAATGCAGACTGATAACAGTGCTCTCGGAATAAATTCATCCTTTGTCTGCTCTGCTTCCTTCAAATGTGCAGTAATTTCAGCCAAAAAGCATGGTATTATTCTTTTGCCTGATGGAAGTTTCAAAGAGTATTTCCCCGGGGATTGCGGCAACTACCTCGATAGACGTCTTCGAGGGAAGAATTCCGTCTCCAGTCGAGTGAGAGAAAGCGAGTCGACTCGCGAGTCGAGTGCACGACTCTATCAGCGGAATGGAGTCCTTGGACGAAGCGGTTGGAATGGCCACAGGACTGGTGTAATAAAAGAATATGTGTCATAAAGCTTCAGGGTTTGAAATCGGAGCTTTAGGCCTTTAAAGCCTTCGTCAAGGGTACTCGAAGAAATGATTGCTTGCTCCAAGGGCTTCATCCATACCTTCTCAGCTAACTCCGTGGAAATATGCAGTACTTTCTGCTATGCCTCCGGGTCAGCGATGGCTGGGGACTTCGATCCTGTCTTTCTTTTCTTTCCTCCTTGGCCTACAGCTTCCCCAGTTCAACTGTGAAGGAAGTCCTGCAATTCGCGACAATTTTTTTTTATGGAGGGCAATGTAATCACTGCTCTTTGCGGCTCTTCTCTTTTTTGAGACCATTTCAATTGCTTGTCAAGGATCAAAAGCCAATTTTGCTGAGCACGATTCACTGCCGAGGTCAAAGGCCTATGCGGTGATTCTGATTTAAAAGCTCATTCTCCTTGGAGTGGGTACCAAGGAAGCCATTCATTCGGAAATCAGTAAATCGTTCTTCAGCAGCAGACGACATTGATACGTCATCGATGACGTTTCCTTTATGTCTGCGCACTCGAAGGCAATGGCGGGCACGTTGCACGTTGCATCCACGTTGACTTAGTTTTTCAATTCAAATTCTCTAATATTGTCCCGAATAGTGGAGTAACCAGCATGGATTTAATAAAGACCATTGCAGACGATGAAGAAGTACCAGATTATGATCCTAGTTCGGACAGCGACGAGGAGGTGAGACTGGTTGGTTAATCCCTAACGTTAGCCTAAGTTAAGTCAACAACAATGATTTCATATCAAACAATTTAGTTTCAATATCGGGCTCAAGTGAATACCATTTCAGTTTATCACCAGGTAATGGGAGTTCGAGTTGACGACAGGCCTACACGATCATTCATACCAACTTATTGAGTATGTTAACTCTTTGAGGGTTGGGTTATTTAATGCCTACAAGATCCACCGTAGTGAATATGAAGACAGGATAGCATCATTCCTTAATACGGGCATACTCCTCAATGGATTAACTGGAAGCTAATGGGCTGAAAAGCCATAGTTTAATTGACTAGTAGGCTTAGGGTTCCCCAGGCAAAAAGAGGATGCCTAGCAGGCGGACAGAAATTTGAAGGCAAAAAAGGGAAAATATCTGGACACACAGTAACCCATAGGATGCCTTCCTCTTGGATGGAAAGGGAAGAAAGAGGACATGTCTGGGAAAAACTGGACTTATGGTAACCCTAAGTATTCTTTTTCCCTATTCTCCTATTCTTTTATCAGCTAGATCTGGAGTTGTTTCTGATGTCACCAGTTGTTGTTTGGATGGATTGCTTTTACATTCTAAAAGGTCTTGCATCTTCAGACTGGATTACTGACATTTTTAGTGTTGTTTACTTGAGTTTGTTTCATGTATTGTTTGATGAATGAAAAATTCCCTTGGATTCTTGAAGATTTCCCTTGGATTCATCCAAGGGAAAACTGTGGTTGGCTCAAATGAAATTGATAAAAAAGGGAGAACTTATACAGCTTTGTTGACTGATTTTATGGGTCTTCTCTCCCATGTCAGGTGGCTACACCCTCCTCAAAGAAGTCCAGTCAAGAGTTTGATCCAAACTTCGTCTTTCTAGAGAAGGCGTCGGATTATAATACAGATGTATGGCAGGACACAGTTGCATTATACAAGCAGCAGAAGCCCCGAGCTATTGATGAGAAGATACGCATGTTTCATGAAAAATTGAAGAAGGTGAGTTCATTGTTCTCCTTTCATGCAATGTGGCATGTTCATCTGATTAATCAAGTTTTTAGGATTGCATCAACTGATGTAGTTACTTTTTGTACTGTGGGATATTTTGATGATATGGTTATTTGTCCTGCAGTAGGACATTAAGCTTCAAAAGGTTTTCATCATATAGTCAGCGGTCCCTGGTTCATGCATGTGGGATGTGAGGGAGTTCTAACAATTGAATTACTCACATGCTTTCCACTAGTTTAGTATGGTGGTGCAGCTGGTAGCAATAGAGCAATTGTTGCTATTGAACAAGGAGGCATGACTCATGTCTTTGATTCTCAATTCTCCAAGACATTTCATAGCAAAAATACCAGGCCATAACAGATTTATAATGCTTGTTAGGATTCTTGCTTGAAAGTTAGTTCTATGAGAGATCATTGCAATAGATAGCCTATATCCTTGAGAGAACTTCTATGAAAGGCTTTCATGGAAGTCTGCTAAATCCCTGACTGAACTCACATGAGTATCCTCCTTTTGAGTATCCTTGCAAACTTACCTTGCAAGCAGAAAGTGTATTGACTTCTGTGGAATCAATGAATTGCCTTGTAGAAATCCTTCATTAAGATATTTTCCCTGAGAAAACTATAAGATGATCTTGCCTTTTTCTCTTACCATCAAAAATGTACATAAAGAGACCTCATAGCCTTCTAAATCAGGGCCTCAGTCACTTCACGTCTGTTCTGGTACCCCTTGGGGAGGTCAATTCCATACTTGACAGTAAAGGTCTCTGGCTCAGGCTGAACATCATAGAAACATTTATTACCTTCATCATTTTTCATTTCTGAATCCAATTGGCTGTAGAGTGTAAGTATATGCTTTGCCAAGATTGAGTCCAAAGAAAAAAAGAATCAATCCAGAAAATCTAAAATTTTTATTGTCATCAATTTTCATTCATGCTAACTATTGCATTCTAATACATAGAAAAGCCAAATTTTCTTCCTGAAGTTTAAATAACCACACCATTGTAACTTAGGCACTTTAAACTCCTAGGAATAAAATCATTTTTTATTTCTGTATCATAAAAATTTGTTAAATCTAGGGGTTCTACAGTATCTATAGTAGGTTTCAAGAGTAATAGGATACTTTTTTCGTATCATCCAATTCTTATGGAGCCATCAAGGGTAGATCTGTGTAAGAGAGAATGAGGGAAAATCTCTTCCCATCTTATTCTGAATGGACCTAGATATAGTGTGGTGAGGCCATTGAGAAGTGTTAGACTGTTACTTGGCTTAGTAGTATGGTAGTATTCTTCAAAGGGATTTTTCTTGCCTTAGAAATGAGTTGAATGAATTGAGTAATTGTTATGGATGTGCAAAGCAGATTCGCTATTTTCATTATATTTTGCATGACTTCACTACACGTATCCTCTCTCCAGTTTACCTGTAGTTACATCCTGTTTCATTTTCAATTGTAGTTTTGATGAGTGCTGTCATGTTTTTGCAGTTCCATTTCATTTTCTTTGAGAATAGGAAATGGCTTTCCTCTGAATAAGTGTTTATTGATCTTTTTTAGAAGAAAAATGAGGATGACCCAGAGCAGAAAGAAGATGATGTCAAGGATCTGGATTATAGTGATGATGACATGATCTGTGGAAATGTGTCTGGTAGGTTTTTATTAGGGCAGAGAAATGTGACAAAAATGGAACAAGGTTCCAGATCATAAGTTTAAATGGCTGCAGTTATTTTGCAAAGGCAAATAATTTTACTGAAGCATTGATTGAGAACAGGAAAAAAAAAAGAGAAAAAAAAAATGAAAAATAGCATTATAAGCATGGTGTTTTCATGATCCTGTATGCTAAGTAAATGTGGTTAGTTTATTTTTATCTTGTCCTTGTTTAGTTAGGAGGAATGTAACTGCTGGGGCCATATTGGTCTTAAGTCTTGTTCTCCCATGGTGGAGTGCTCACAGATACAGATTCTTGTCATGGAAGTCAGGTAATTATGAGGAAATTGCTAAGGAAAAATGCAGTGAATATTGTGATGTTCAATATCAAGAAATGGCAAATTTTTTTGTTTGAATATTGGTACAATTTATTTATAAAATTGGTGTGCTTGCCTTAATTTTTTTCTTATGTGCTGGAATGCTCAAGCTTCCTCTCCAGGACAGGTCCATATGAGTGTAATATGTGAAAGAGAAGACCTGGCAAATTGCATCGATGTTAAAAAAAAAGTAAAAAAAAAAAAACAGTCTGCATTGTAAAAAAAAAAGAGGGGGGAAGAAAATGTGTCTGCCGAGGTCTTTATAGGTCTTTCGAGGACACTTCTCAATGTCCAATGTAGCCATATTTTGGCAGCATGTATTATTAATCCATTATTTCATATGTGATGCTGACCTTTTTCCAGTAAAACAGATGACATATTCTGTCAGCTTTGGCATTTAATTAACCTCCAATGCATACTTTTCTAACTTTAACTTTGAATGACACATTATTTGATTTGCAAAATGTCGCCTCCTTTTCATTTGTAGACATGTTGAATGTGAAGCAAAAAAGAGGGAAAAAGAGAAAGAGAGGGGAGGACCCTGTTCCACCAATTTCTACCCAGTCAGATGACACACCCTCATTCCAACAGATGAATCTATCTCGCCCTCTGTTAAAGGTCACACTATCTGAATCAGGTGACACCATTCTGTCATTCCCACTCCCACTGGGTATAAAATGTTCCCCCATATTGAATTGCAGGCCATAACATCTATGAAGTTTGTGAATCCCACACCTATTCAGTCAGCCACTATTCCAGTGGCATTGCTTGGGAAGGATATCTATGCCTGTGCTGCTACTGGGACAGGAAAGACAGCTGCATACATGCTTCCAGTTCTGGAGAGACTGCTCTTCAAACCCTTTGTTGTGAGCCTTTTCGTTATGAAAGTTGTTTTTATGATGGGGCATATATCAAATTTACCCTTTCTTTTACTTATGCTCTTGTTTTCCCTGTAATAGACTCCTGTCACAAGGGTCTTGGTATTGGTTCCCACAAGAGAGTTGGGTGTTCAAGTCTTCCAAGTGTCTAGGCAACTGGCTCAGTTCACAAAAATCCAAATTGGGATCTCCGTTGGTGGACTGGATCTGAAGCAGCAGGTAGATGCCTGTGGCTATCACTAATGCATTTGTGAATTGCAAAAGCATGTCAGCTAAACATATTTTTGCCAGTCTGTTAATGATTTTGATTTCTGTTTCTCATCAGGAAGCCTCACTTCGGTCAAATCCTGATGTTGTGATTGCTACCCCAGGTCGTCTTATTGATCATATTCACAACACTCCCTCCTTTCATTTGGAAAGCATTGAAATCCTCATTCTTGATGAAGCAGACAGGTATTGGATAGCTCCCATAGCAGCAACCAATTGTGCTTTTCTGATTTTACTGCATATACTTTCTTTCCTCATTTTAGAATTATAAACCTTTAAAAACTGTCCTGTTATTTTTTTATTTGAAGCAGTTCTCCTATCCCTACTCACATTCAATTTTGTGGCTTGTATCTGTAATATCTTTGATATATGCAATGATATGAAAAAGAGTGAATATGCAACTTTGATAACTTTTGCAACAAAAATTTGCAATTGTTTCTGACTGAAGGATGATAATTTAAGAATGTCCACCTTCCTGATAGAGAACTGAGACTCTCAGTTTCATGGCAGAAATGTTGAGGATATTTCAATTTTCAGTTTGTAGTCCAGGATTGCAGATGAGTGAAATTCTAAATGTGCTTTCCTTAATTTTTTTCTTCAGGATTCTAGATGAGTACTTTGCAGAACAACTGAAGGAAATCATCAAACAGTGTAGTTATACAAGGCAAACCATGCTTTTCTCTGCAACCATGACAGAGAATGTAGAGGATCTTGCCTCAGTTTCATTGAAAAACCCTGTGAAACTGTTTGTTAACAGCAATGCAACAGTTGCCCAGAATCTGCATCAAGAATTCATAAAGTAAGTTTGATAAGGTACACTGTTTTTAAGTTTCTGAGATCAGAAAACCATACCCTCTGTTTTTTATTAGACATATTTCAAAGTTTGAACTGCAGTAGCAAAAGCTCTATTCTGTACTATTCTGAAGCTCGTCTGTTCATTCTCCTGAGTTTATGTATCATGTAAACATGCAAATTCATTGTCAATAGAGGGCTGCTGATGTTAACTATCGTGGCAAAATAAGTATTTCAAGTTATTTGTTGTTGCTGTTACCAAACTGCAGAACATAATGTTTTCCTTTCTAGGATTCGTAGTCAGCATGAGAAACATCGAGAGGCAATTGTTGCTGCCCTCCTACTTCGAACTTTCCATGATCATGTCATAGTGTTTGTCTCGACCAAGCGTCAAGCTCATCGTTTGCACGTTCTCCTTAGTATATTAGGGATTAAAGTAAGTTATCCTGTCCTTTTCTGAAAATTTCATGTACTTTGTAGAATTTAAAGGTTTCTTAATCTGCTGATGTCATGGATTGATATTTAGACTGGTGAACTGCATGGAAATCTGAGGCAGCCACAGAGATTAGAAATGTTGAGGAAATTCAAGGAAGAAGAATGTGATGTTCTGCTAGCAACAGATGTTGCTGCCAGAGGTTTAGATATTGAGGGAGTGCGAACGGTATGTTACCTTCTGACTGTGATTGTTAGTGCTTTCCAGCAGTGGTGACTTTTGCATATTTTTTTCTCATTTTCAAGGTGCTAAACTTTGCATTACCTGCCACCTATCAGCACTACATTCATCGGGTTGGTCGAACAGCTAGGGCTGGTCGGGCTGGACGATCTGTCTCCTTGGTGGGGGAAGCTGAGAGAAAACTCCTCAAATTAATAGTCAAGAATGCAAATGAACCTGTGAAGCAGAGAGTCATAGCACCAGGTAAAAGGAACTCAGTCTTCCTGGTAGTGGTAGCACTCTTTCCACCTCTTTTCTGCTCAAATATGAGCAGTCCTAATGATAGAATGTTGAGCATCTTTTTTCCTCTATCGTCCTATAGAGGTGATCCAAAAGTTTGCAGAGAAGATTGAAACCCTTGAGCCTATGTTTAAAAAAATTGTAGAAGATGAAGAGGCTGAGAAAGAACTGGCTGCAGCTGAGGGAATGGCAGAGAAGTGAGGAATGATTTTGATTCCATCTTTTCAGCTTCGAGTCTAGAGTTTTCAAGCCCATGAAAGGACTTGAAAAGCAATACTTTGATTCCTTTCATCCAGAAAATGTGTCTTGATATTGTAGAGCTACAAAGAAGCTGAAGTCTCCTGAAATGGCACAGCAGCAGAGAGAGTGGTTTCGAGAAAAGGGCTTTGGACCAGCCAGCAAGTCCAAAACTGGTTAGTTATTTTTGTATCAGCATTTAAGAAAAAATTATTTCTTGGTATTTTAGGTTGAAAGAACATGTATGCAAAAGGTAGAGATTATGCCTTGTTGCTGTCTTCTTGATGTGTATGGTTGAAGCTCTACATGCTTCATTTGCTTTGGTTGATGAAATATCAGTTGCCTCTTACTGGAATCAAAGGAGGAATGGAAATGAGATCTTGGATGGAAGTGTGCAGAGCTTATTGTTCATCGGGCAATAGAACAGCACTTGTCCAGCATGGAAGGGATTTGGGCCATCACCCATGCACTACTGTGCTCTATAGGCACATAGCAAGAGAGAATAGGAGGCATACCTGCCCAACCAATTGACTGTTTTTTGGCAATCTAGCTTGTTCTCTCTACTTCCTCTATGTAAACCTATTTGATCTATTAGTTTTATTTTCATGTAGGTGATCCTGTAAAAACTTTTAAAGAACCTAAATCATCTTATCATTACTGATCCAATGTGTGTCATGCTGTTGGTGTAGTATCCTCTTGGCCTGATTCTTTTGTCTGTAATGAGTGAGAGGGAGGATGTGTGAATTTTTAACTTGTGATATTGATAAAGTTTTCAATTTGGTCTTCATTTCTGGCTCAGGTCACATAACTCCCTTTAAACTCTTTAATGCTGCTAGTGTACAAATCGGCATCTAATAAAATTCCAGTCCCAATGCAACCTTGAAAATTTTCATGTCTTTCATTTTTTCATAGTACCTGGAAGATAAGATATATTGTGGATGCTAAGGAGATACTTGAATGATAGAGAAGAAGCATAGCTTGGCTTCCAACCCTGTATCTTCATTATACCAGTGTATTTTCTTATTGATGGATGTCAGTGCCACTTATTTTATGTGATGGGATTTTGATTAGATACAAAGGTGAAGAATCCCAAACATTTGAAGACAAAGAAGCAGAAGAAGGGGGAGACAAAAGAGGATATTGAGTTAAGGAAACTGGCTGATTACCAGACAAGGATTGCCAAACGCAAATGGAAAGATCAACGTGTTAGAAGTGTTCCTGAAGATCCTTCTGAACGTGAGTATTTGAAACCATTTCATTCTCTTCTTTGTATACCCAAGTGAGAAAAAAGAAGTAAAGCACTGTTGATCCCCAGTGAAAGGAGATGTTCAATTGAATACTTCAAAGTAATAAGCATGTAATCTTACCTGGTTTTTGCCCCAATTCTACTTTAGTGTTGCTGATTGTCCTAGTTCTTTTCATAAATCAAATAAGTATGAAGAAAATTCATTATGTTTCCAGATGGCATTAAAGCATTTATTACAAAGGTCATAGGAGTTTTGAGACCAACACAGTAGTCACCATGTGATGGCGGCAGCTTTTCTTGATTACTCTAGGCTAAAATTGAGCACCACCCTATAGAAAAAAAAACCGTCTTGTGAGATGAGTACCTTGGAATCCTTTCATCCATCATAGTCTGTCATGACTTTAATGTATCTTGCAGGACATGGTTTCACCAAGGGACTAGTTGATACATCCAGGAAGAATGTCAAGTTCCTTCGTCACAAGTGAGTTTTTTTTATGATGGTCTCCAGGTTTATCCCCCAAATGTTCACTAGTGAAGAAACAGATAAAGACAAATACTATTGAAAAATCAGGAGACTTAATCCTTGTGAAGTGTGAACTAGATGGAAGGTTGAAGGCTGTCCCCTAAAGACATAGTTGATTGGTGTGAGTTGGTTTCCAAAAATTATAGCTGCTTTAACTGAATTTCTCATCACTGAGAATTGAATGTAAGTGAAGGGATTTGAAAATATCCTTTCATGGATTTTCAAATGCTTTAATATCCTGTGTCAATCCAGTCATAACTGTAATTGAGAAATATTTAACTTTCCACACATATATTGGGAAGGTGGTGACTAAGGTGTTTGCTTGCTTCTTCAAACAAGTGTCTCAGATTTTCCACTTCTCCAAAATTGGAAGAAAGTAGGCTTGCTAAAATAAATTGAGATTAATCTGTTCTACAGGCTTGTTCCCTGTATCTCTGTATGGGTATTTGGTTATGCAGAGTGCTCAAAAAAAGCGCTTCGATGATTTGTGTAGGGGAGAGAGTCATTTGTATACTTCAAATCCTTGACAAAGCCAGGGACCAGAAATACTCAATATCACCTCCACCATTTTGAAAAATAGCTGCAAAATAAATAAAAAATCAAATTGATTCTGCACACAGCTTTATTCTGCAACTAACTAGAACAAATTTGAGGCACAATTATGTTTTCTCCTGCAATATTTATCCTTTCCCATTTCATTTCTTTGAGCAGGGCATTCCTCAGGATAACAGTAGCTGCTGCATGTGCTTTTTCTCCCTACTACTGACACCCACTTACTGCCAGGGGACAAACATTTTTTTTTTCTTCAGGGTTTTGTTATATTTCAACTCATGAGGTTTTCTGATCTTTCCTCCTAAGAAACTTATCAACTTGATTGTGTAAAATTTGTCCTATGCAGCTGGGAAATAGACAAATGAATTATAGCACAACATAATATTTTGATTCCCATTTATTTAAATTGCTAATACATGGGAAAATGCTCTTGGCCACAAATCTCAGATTTGTGCAGCGATCTGACATTCACAGGTTATCCAGAGAAGTGAATTCCCTTTCTGTTGGTTCAAGTGCCATATAAATATCAATGCTCTGGATGAGGCAAACCAGATCTCAAATTATTTCAGCTGCTCAAGTTTTTTTAACTGTGGGCAAAATGAACAATGACTTTCCCCCTGGGGCCACTAAATCATGGAAACCCTCACTTTAAGTTAACTAAGTCCTGGCAAGTTAAATTAGATCAATTAGCAATGGCAAGTAAACAAATACTTTTACTCACCTTGCTTATTTGTGCTAGATTTAATCCTTTATAGGGCAGAAAAACCAGCAATGGGAAAAAGTTTGGTTTGTATGATTTGGAACCAATAAAAACACTTGGATACTGTTTTAAACTCTTTAGATTTTATTTTTATAATTTTATACAAAATATATTGAGTGGCATTATAATTGCCACTGCTTTATAAAGGGTTAATTGAAGCTATCAAGTTGGAATTTCTATCACGCACCCCTGAGAATATTTAAATCTCACTGCAATCTGGATTTGGTTCACTGGCTCTAGTCTGAGCATCCCAGCTTTGGATTGAATTAGGCTGATAAGTCTCTAAGTGAACACTTAAGGGTAGTTCCTTCTTCCAATGGTTTTAAAAGCAATAACAGGGTCTTCACTCTTTTTTTTTCAGAGGAAAGCCACCCACAAAGAAGCAAAAAGGAAAACCAAGAAAGGGCATGAAGGGTAGATGAGGAAAATATGTCTCATCTTTTCCATGTGTACCTCTGTATCCATCATTGAACGTGTTTTCTTTGTTGAGTGTTTCAAATGAATGAAACTTGTTGGATTGTGAATATTCTGCCTATGGCTTTGTAATTCCTCAGTTCCATGTTTGTCACGTCAGGCTGATGTAGCGTTGAGCTCTCAGCTTCAGCAACTGCAGCTTGATTGACATTGATCTGTCTTTATCAGGTCTTGGGGATCAAATTTTGTTTTGGAAAATCTACATGATTAAGTATTTTTTCATGCACATATTGATGAAATTATGGAAATGTGCAATAATTTTGTTTCAAGTTCTGGAAAATATGGGCCTTTTCACAGGAAAATTTCCAGAGGTCTCAATCTAAATTTTCAGCTTGAATATGAAAACTTAGTAAGATTATTGTTTAAATCTTGTGTTGTTGACTACCCATCAAAAATTTTAAATGGCCCCAAATTTGATTGTGATTGCCTTTTAATGTTAATTATGTTAATGTTAATTACAAATATAGGGTGATTTTTAAAAAATGCTATACCATTTTCTATGGGAGAAACTATGGTTCATAAATGCAACCAAAAATGGTGACATTGGGTATGCAATCAATATTGGACAGTTACAAGGTGTTGAAATGCATGTCAGCTTTTTTCAACACCTCTGCTTAAGTTGTGCAATGCCCATTTAGAGGTGAATTTGAGGGTGCTTAGAGGTGGATCATTCCACCTTAGGTGAGGTAATGACCTGTGCTCATCCGTCTCAGAATTCAACATAATTTGGCAAACAGTTTGATTATTTTGAGAATAGCCCACATATGCAAACATATGTCTGTACTTCAAGCAGAGGCCAAGAAAATAGATTTTTAATTTGATGGAGTTGGGTGTTGGGGGCACAAAATGGCTCCCAACCCCCAGATGCTAAATTTCTGACTACATAGTTATTATAATATCACCACCTTATTTATAAAGAAGTCCTAGAGTGTGTAAGGTAAAATACCCAGTGATGGACTGGTCCCCAGTGATGGGCCACAGCACATAAAATTCTGACAGCTAAGCTTTCATAGCACATCTACCCCTGTTGTGGCTAGCAGCCATGCAAGCACATACACACTTCAAAGGTGTTCATGCTACAAATGCCTAATTATTGGAATTTTCCTGTACTGTAGCCCATCACTGAGTACATGCCCTTAACAGGCCTATCATTGGGTGTTTTACCCTATCTGTGGTAAAAATACAATTTGAACCTAGGATTTCTTTGTGGGTGTTACAAAGCATTAAACAGAATGTCTTTGGTTATTTGCACCCACCAATATATACTACCAGTATGTGGACAGTCCTGGAATAAAATCCCTTTCATCTTTTGGGATTGAGGAAGCATCCAGCCCCAAGAATGGAAGCCTTCAAAACACAGCTTCTTGGACTTGTAGCTCGCCATGAGAGTCTTTACACCATGCTCAGTGAGGTGAGTGAATAATCCTATCCATTTTTCTTCATGTTTCCCTCTGACATCTTCCAGTTGTCCATATTCTCTACAACCTGCAAAGCCACAAACTTTCTCCACAAACCTCTCAACTTTTGGAAGCTTACCTGGTCAAAACAGGATGACAAAAAGCATTACATGCTCTATGAAACCAGTCATCTAGAAATAATTAATGAAATATTTTTCTTGGCACTTGTAGAAATAATTTTTTTAAAGTATTGCAAATTTGGAGTCCTTAGTTGAAAGCTATGCTTTATTTTTATTTTTTGCATCATTCTTTAGATGGTAAAATTCATTACATGTTTACAACATTCAAAGATTTATTATATAGTTTTACATATTAAAATTAAGATTAAATATTTAAATATGAAATATTTAGATATTTATAAAGTATATGTGCTTGTTTAAATCTGATAAAACTTGAAGAATTTTAATACTGAAAGAAAAAAATACCTCTCCTTGCAAGTAAACAGTGAGAGAAAATAGGCCTTTGTATGAAAAATACATCCTGTAACAGAGCAGACCTGGAATTGGTGTGTTTACATGAACCCTAACTCAAAGTAGTGCCAGTTTTGGTTACTACGAGAGCTCCATAAGTGTGTTAATAGACTAGGTACTGGCAGTTTTTGATTCCCACCCATTTTTGAGTCTGAGTTCTAAGCTTGAAGTAGCTTGATCTGGCAATTGAGTGGACTGTTTAACCCTCTCCTGCAATAATTAAATGTGCCTTTTTACAGCATTTTGACCAATTTATTTCAGCAGAGAGTCAAATTTTGTTATTCCAACTTTAAAAAGTTGTATCTTCAAAACTACTGAGTGGAACTCCATGAAAATTTTCATAGATAATAAAAACTGGAACTCACCTAGAGGCTGTTATTTCACCATGCTTTTCTACACTATGTGTGGGAGAAAGTTAAAAGGTTAATATTTTCTGATGTCCCTAGCTTTTGAAAATTCAAGATAGTATTTAGTGATGATAATAGATATGAGATATTAGTGATGCCTGAAATGCCACCTGGCAATGACATTTGAGACTTTACTTATTCAAGGGGTTTTAGTTTTATTATGTATATTCAAGAATATAGATTTTTATTTACCATGTCATCACAAATTAGTCAGAATGGGAGAACTTGAATGTGCCATTCAAATGCAGGTGTCTAAGAGAGAAGCAGAGGAGGCAGAGGTCCCATGCAAGAAGTTAAAAATGGAGACTTCCAGTGAAGTTAATGCTAAAAATGCTATGGATTTGGCTGCCCTTCAAGATTTCACCACAATGAAAGAAGCTCTCCAGGCACTCCATCAGATGTGCAAGGATATGCATGAGAAAAAAGGCAATGCTAATGAAGCATTCTCCGTGTGCTCTCAGCTGGTAAAGCTACTGAAGGAAATGTCTAAGAAAGAAGCTGTTGTCACCATTCATCTGACAGAGCATCTTGAGAAAGTCAATATACTAGTGAGGATTCTCTTGGACTCATGTTCTCTTGGTGCCTCCAATTTTGCCAGATGTTAAATACTTCCTCCACTTTGGAATTTCTAGAGAAAAGCACCTCTACCAGTATTATGGCTGCTGGATACTCATGGAGTGGTTTACCTGGATCAATATTTAAACAAGTAGGTCCAACAAACCCTGAGATTCTTTATAGATTATCTTTGTAGATTGGCTGAATTTTGTATGAGTTAGGTTCTGTGATTTTAAACAGTTCACTTGTGCATTTTCTCCTTGTGTAGCAATTTAAGACTTTAAAATGTCCAGCTTGATAGCACATAAGGTCTTGAGATGAGATGCTGTTCCATCCTACTCTTGGAGGGGGATCATACATGAACTCAGCCAACCATTTCTTAAGAATTTCTATTATTGAACATGTATGTGCTATTTAGGTATGTGAGTGACAAAGAAGTCATTCAGGCATTCATTTCGGAGATGGCAAGTCATGTTCACCACGAGGATGGGTTCTCTCAGGCCGAAAGTATAGTGGCACATGTCTTAGCCTGCCTTCTCAACAATAGCCAAGGATCTTCCTCAACTAAAGTTGGAAAGCTGAGCCAGATCATCCTGGATTCTTTCACTCGAAGGCTCTTGGACAGACAAGATGCATTACCTGGAAGGGTATTTGAAAAGCTGAGGCACCACCCTTGTGTGCAAATGGAACATTTGAAGTCATTTTTTATGCATGAAGTCAGATTCATGGTCACCTACAAGCCCGGAACAAAAGCCTCTGTTGCCATCAAGGAGCAGGAAGAATGGAATAATCAGAATGGACAGAACAAGTGCAATCTCTCCCAGGAAATCTTCCAACAGGTGTTCCAATATATCAGTCTTTACTTGAGAATTTCCTTGCAGAAAATTATTCTTGAAGGCTCTATGATTTCTTCCTAGATTCTTCCTGTTTTTCATTCATCTGAGGTGGTTGATTGCCTGGAAAATGTGTTGGCCTATCAAGAGGTCAATTGGTTCACTCTATTCAGCCTTATTTCAGCCTATGTTAAGTGCTTTCAGAATGATGGAACTCCTCTCCAAGGTGAGACTGATGCCTTGTAATTTATTTGGTCACCAGATACTTGGCACATGTTGCATGCATATGTCTGATGCTCTAGCATTGATTCGGAAGCTACTGGAGGAAGGCTTCTCATCACTCAATGAGGAGAGCCTTTTAGCTGCATTTCTATTGGCACGGCAAGCAACATATTGTACTGTGAGTCACATTGCCTCCTATAAAGCATGGTTTCATTCTTTGTTTGGAGAAGGACAAGATTCTCTGACCAAGACAAAGCCAAAGTTCCTCTTTCTGGTGAAATTTCTCAGCAGTCTAGTTCCTCATGAGTAAGTTTTTTTATTATCTGTATGGGAAATGTGATCCTGATTCTGAGCCTTATGTTTAATGCTATGGTGTTGGTATCCTGTTTCCTACAGATCCTCCAGACATCTAAGGGCTCAGGTTGGAAAGAAGCCCTTCATTCCAAGTGGTTGTTATGATCAATGGCTTTTGTACTCCACACTTGTCAGGACACGTCTTGCAGAACTCAATGATTCTTCCCTTGAGAAGGGTATATATGAAGCACAACCTGTCGCCAGTGATGATCGTGAGGTACTGGCCCGGATTCACATGAAGTCCTCATCGAGCAGTAACAGATATTATTTTAAAATTATATCCATTTCAGCAGCGGGAAGAAACAGAAGACAGGGATGTTCATGCAGCTGTTGCATCATTTTCTAGAACAGGGAAGATTCCCATCAATGTTATGGAGGCATCGCTCTTCAAAAAGTCTTACTACTACAACAAGTTCCTTCCTGCTCTTCTCAGGCAGTGAGTGAGTGAGTGAGTGAGAGAAAAAGAGGGAGAGATTGTGTGTGCATGTTTATATATACATATGTACATGCATATGTATGTGAAACTTTCCTCATTAGGTTTTGGCATCACATCTATGCAAATGCTGAACTGATATGATTCCTTTTGCCATTAAATCCGCTTGTTTTATCTGTTATTTTCGAAGAGTTCATAGTTTTTATGGAAGACCATTAGTATGTTGCTTCTGTAACAGGCTGACTTCATATGAGGTGAGACAGATCTGAGCCATTTGCGTTAACAGTAATTTAGGACCTCCAGTTTTCCCATGTGTTGCAGTCACTTTTTTCCCCAAATTGTTTACTTTTCCTCCAGATAATTGTATCCGGGTATTTCTATACATGGTCATTTGTGCCATAAAGTAGTCATTTAATATTTTTCAAATGAAGTGTGCAGTTTGATGTAGTTTCAAGTTTGCATGTGGTCCTTCCCATTGGGAATTTTCATTCATTGGCGAGAAAATCAGGAGATAATTTCCTGCTAACAAGTTTTTTCATGCACTGGCTTGACTGATACATCCATTAGTTGCTTACCTTGCTACTAGGATTAAAGGAAGACTCACTGCTGCATCAGGGTGTGCCATTTCTTCCTCCTCGTGTACAGTATGAAAGCATGATGTTCACCATCAGCATCATTGTGTAGGGGCCGTGAAAATGGAGAAGGTCGGAGAAAATTTATAACTGCCTTGTTTGAAGCAAAGAAGATCCCTGATGCCATGTATCGAGAGTTCCTGTTGACTGCTAATGCACCCATGATTCCCTCATCTAGCATGGGTTAGTTGAATCCAGATCATGCTTGATTTTCCTTTCTTGTGAGCCGAGGTGGAAAAAGTTCTGCTTCCCGGTAACCATGGTTTACCTTCCCAATTTAGCAGGTGTGTGAAATGACACTGCGTTTGGGGGACTGAGTAGAGGCAAAAGGGGGGAAGGGGTGCTAGGCCAAAGATCAATTTAAAGTCACAACTAGGCATGATAACGTCTATATGCTCCTTGCAGGATCTAATGGGGATTGCGCAGAGGGGCATAGCTCCTCAGAAGCTCTTCCGCCATTAATTAAATGTGACCTTTTCTGGCATTTTAATCCATTATTTCAGCAGAGAGTCAAATTTTGTTATTCCGACCTTAAAAATTCGTATCTTCAAAACTACTGAGTGGGACTTCCATGAGTAGTACAGAGCTGTCATGCAGTCTGAAAGTATGGGTACGCTCTACTACGCTACGTGCGGGAGATATGTCATTTAAAAGGGTCTTTAGAGGTTTTTCTGCAGAGGAGCACTTCGATTGATACTTTCATTTCTGGATTGGAATACTGATTATATTGAGTTCATACTGGAAGGCTCCCCCTTCTGTTTATTAAGTCGGTGAACGACCTCTGAAACAGCACGTAACTTCAACTTGTATGCTTGCTGCGTTATTCGCAAGGAATGCGAAATGGTGGTGGAGTGCTTCAACTAGGAGGAATTTAAGCCCCTAAATCCTTTGGCTCAATTAGGGCACTTCGTCGATAGACATCAGCAGATATTATCTCGGTGACAGGATGCATACGAGTTGACAGGACACAAGAACTGCTACGAACGTGAGGCGCGGAACGAGATTGGACGGCGCTCTGATGGGGGATGGAGATCAATTTATTCTCACAACCTTGGGGTCTAATAAGGTCACTTGAAAAGGGACGCGAAGGGAACGTTTAATCTGTCAGCGGAAAGCCAGGTAACCCGAGGTCGTGCCGACTGATTGATTAAAGAGCAATGGAAGAGGTTTCCGAGGCGCAAGTCGCCGCCTAATTCTAATTCAGTGATGAGTATCTCTCACCTCGTGAAATGCGCAATCAAAATCATAATCCATTTTTTAAGCCGATGACAAACATTACGGTCAGGCAAATTTGACTGATGTCCCCAATAGTCACTTATCCGCGTTGGGATGAGATCCTACAACCCCAGAATCGAAGGAATGCACAAAGCCGAGACCTTTTCGCCTATACGCGCTCGGCACGAGAGAAAAAAATCCATATCCTCGTCCCTGAACATGAGACATCAGTCACTTGGAGATATCTTCCCGGTTCCGCTTGGAGGCTTCATCTTCCTGATGCCTCTTATCTTTTCGCAGGCAGTCGCCATTTACCTTCTTTCGCTCCATTTCAATCTCTCTCTCGTCTTTCCGCTCTTTCTTTTCGCATGATTTTATTCTTTCCCCCTCGCTTTTCTTCTCTCAGTTATTTACTTTTTTATCCCTGCCTTGCCTTCCCGATCGGTTGCTACCCTTCCCGGTAACCTGGTAAACAGGTTACCGAACTTTTTCCACCCCTGCTTGTCAGTAAGCATGTCTTTCAGTACTGAACTCAATTAGATTCCTTAGGTTATTCATCTCTTGGATAAGTTACATACATTCCCAGAATTCTTATAGACTGAAGCCGTTCTCTGCCATGCTTACTCCTTTAGCTGTGGGGATGAAGGGGTTTGACCTTTTGGAATCCAGTGATTCTTTGAGTGGAGAGGATGTTGCCAGTGGATTCACTCATATCTGCAAGGCCCTATCCTCTAGTGCGGCTTCCAGTGGACCGGATCAGAGCACTGCATCCAGCTATCCACCTCCACAGTCTGAGGTAGGAACCTTTTTCTCTCGCTATCCATACAGGAAGATGATGCTGAAGAGTTATGCTTGCAGGGTGTTATCATTGCAGGTGGTAGCAAGACTGCTGCAGTGTTATTTTCACTGCTTTGGAAAATACTCATCGTCTCTCTCCACTTGGTTTCCAAGCTTCCTATCCATATTTGCTGGAAGTTCACAGCTTCACTCTGCCATATATCACAACTTCCACCAGAAAGCAATGACATTCTCCCCAAAGGATGATGACATTGTGAGTGAGGGTGTGACAATCGTTGATGCCTTGTTTTTTTTTTTTATTGCAAAGCAATTCAACAGAAAGCAAACCAATCTTGAAAAATAACTGCTGGCCAGCTGATGGTTCATGAAACTACTCCTAACTATGGATAAACACTCCACATAATTCACAATATGTTCTCATCCTATCACTGGACATTTTCAGTGTACACATTTATGCATGAGCATTTAAATTCAGTGCTGACCCAATGGCAGGCCTGTTTTTTTTTTGCAAGGTTTTTGAAACCCCATACATTGGTAAGCCCAATATAGAAAACACTTCAGTATTCCATTGCAGTTTTATGTACAGTACAACTGAATTGATGTCTGAGGTTAGTTTTGTCATACCCTGTGTTCTTGGATTATCATGGAAATTTCCAAAGTGTACTGTTTTGATATTCATTTACATGTCAATTCATTTCTTGTTTTCCTGAATGGTTACTGTTAGGCAACAGCCATGGCATACTTCCTATGGAACATCCACTTCCAATATGACAGCAGGGAAGAGTCAGCTGTTTTGTCATTCCTTGATGAAATGGGAGGGAAATTTCCTACTGCAACAAAGCAGGATATGGAAGTAGTACTCATGTGCGTTCTATCATCACCATGTGATCAATATACTTGTTTCATCGTCCTGTAAGAAATGACTTGTGTCTCTTCCCTTGCAGGTTTATGAAGCACCTCCGTGAGACCTTTGATGATCTTGGAGTGTCAACTTTTGAGTCTGTAGATGATTACCTTCCCCATAGCCTGCTGAGGAAAGAAAACTTTGTCAAGTTGAGGTTTTTCCATGATTCTCACTCAGGATGTCACTTGAGAGAGCATCATGAAAGCTATGTACCAACAGCTAGCAAAGTGGGTAGTCTTTCTCATCAATTCTGTCTTACTTGCACAGTCTATATGTTGATTGTCCTCAATGCTCTGTGCAGATATCAGTTGAGGATTTAGTGGAATTGGAGCTCCAGGTCTCCTCCAAAGAAGACTGGTTCGTAAATCCTTTTGCCAGGCTGTCGTTCTTGGATGAATACATATCTGTGATGAAAAGGCAGTCACCAGGCAAAGACTTTCATGCTGTGATTTTGGAATGTCTTCTTCATGCTCACATGAAGGTGAAATGGGCATTTTTAAAGTGCATTCAAAAGAGAAATAAGTTACTGATGTGCCCAAGATTGGGTTTATGAAGAGCAATCTTATTCCCTTGCAGGGCTTATCTGGGTGTGATTCTCTTTTGGTGCTGCTGTTGTGGCTGAATAGGATGCTGAATCCTAATGATTCACCTGGACTGTTGAAAATTTGGGAGAAGGTCTCAAGAATGTACCATGGGACAGCAAACAGAGCTTCCCTTGACCAGGCATTTTTGAGGTGGTGTTGGAGCTCTGTCTTTGAAAAAACCTTTCTGAAGGCATTCCCCATCTCCCCTTAATTATACTTTATTGGAAACTTCAATGTCTTCTGCCAGGTTGTACCTTTCACTACCTTCATGGATCCTTCTCCAAGCAGACGGTGATCAAGATACCCAGGTGCAAGAATTATGTGCTGCCATAAAAGATTCATGGGTAAGATGACATGGGTAAGATGTACAGCATGAAGATTCCTTTAAAAGACTCTCAAGAATAATTTTTTTTCTTAAAGTTACCCATATCTTGCCTGATCCATGATGACCAGCCTCCCCCCCAAAACAAATGTTTCTGTATTTGTGATTATCTGATAGAGAAAAAAATTGTATGCGGGTCATCTCTTATGTATCTCTGGGTATGTCTGATGGAATATTTTCCATGTGTCAAACATGACTGGTGTTCCTGAATAACCTTAACAGGTTGACCACCATGGGGCACACTGGTGCACCTCACTAAGTCCCTTTTCCTGCACCATCGGGTGCACTGGTGCACCCCATGTTTCACCTTCTCCTAGGGATGTAAACATTTATTTCAGCCCAGGAAAGTCATCAGGCCAATATGGCCATGGCGGTCAACATGTTAAGTATACTACACACTACACCTCCCACAATTATTGTTGACATTTTTGGGATTAGAACAGGAGGATCCGCTTTCTTGTTCTCTTTCTTTTTCATAGAGACATTCTTTGCCAGAGGAAAGCATCTTCTTTTCCATCTCTTTTGTGTCACATTTGCTCCGGGGGATGTCCTTTCAAGGATTCCCACTGATCCCAATCCTTAACAGTTGCTCTGCCCTGCTGAACTCCATCAAGGTTAGACCCACACCTCTTGTTTTAAGGAATGCCCATGAGATGTAAAGGAAAGCAAGCAATATTCAGTGCCAATATCATGAAAACTGAAAATTGAGGAGCCATGATCTTTGAGCATTGTATCTGTGTTGCAGGTTGTTCATCTGAGTATTGTTGTTCACAGTAATTTCCAGTTTATAATGGTTACTTAGTATTAGTGTCAAGTGTATTTAGTATATCTCATTGTTGCTTGTCCTATGAAGCATCCTATCTTAAGTTTGTATTAAAATAAAGGTCAAAGGGTTTGACCTTTGACCTTTACTTTCAAGAAATTTCCAATTTGGGACTATCATGAGATAAAAAGGTACAGGCAATAATGTGGCAGTTAGTGGAGAAAAAAAATCTGCAGAGACTGCACTAGAAATGGGTCTCATTGGCCTCAAGGTTTGACAGCAAATTCTATGCAGCTGTCCTGTTGGCTGACTTGCTATTCACAAACTATTCAACTCATTGAATTTTCAATTCGTCAAACGATGATTCCTCTACTTGCAATTCACCAATTGCTCAACTCAAATGCTTAACTCCTTGAATTATATCCTCCTGAGTAAAACTCACCATATATTCAACTCACTAACTTGATGAAATTGCAAATGACTTTTTCAAGTACATGGTTGCTGAATTTATTCACAAAACGTCTTACTAGGGCCCTTTAGCTCATGAAGACTCAGGTGAAAAATTCTAATTCCATCATACTGAGATCAACAGAAATAATTTCTGCCTCCCTCTGAGGTCAATAATGAAGTTCTGCAAGTTAAGCATCCATGTTGAACAAGCAGTGAATTGCGAGTCGATGAATCGTCATTCAACGAATTGAAAATTTGATAAGTTGGTGAATTGTGAATCGGCTAAATTAGCTTTCGATGAGTTGTTGTTGGCAGGATGATAGGGAACCAAGAGTTCCATGGTTGGAACATCTTGAGTTCAGAAGAGTTAAAAAGTACCTCATAAGCTGTAAAACATCCTCTGGAACCATTTCTTAATCTTAGCAAAAGTCCCTAATAGAAATCAAGGGAAGAGTATATTTTGGGTAATCTTGTGTGTCAGTTATCAATGAAGTGACAATGGAAATTTCTGCAGGGTGTCTTCGACTTAATAATTATTTTTCAACTTTTAGGAGTTCTCCTAATATTGAATACTTATTCAATGCATATATGGCATAAACATTTATTTGTGCTCAGTTTATTCCAAGTCAAAGTATTGGTAATGCAAGCCATGCATCACTTATACAGACAATGAATTTTGTATTGTTTAATTTATAGGTACATTGGGATGCAGTACATCAGGATGTCCAAAGGTTTTCTCAAGAAGCGGATGTTAAGCATCTAATAGCATGTATGACATGTGCTCAAAGGTGTGTTGAAACTACTGTTGCCTCTACTTCTGGTGCAGTTGATCCATGCAGCATGGCACTGCTGCTCCTAGAATCTCAGGAATCCCCACCTCATGCAACGCTGAAAGTTACGTCATTCTTAGTCTTCTTCTCCATCGGCAAATTATGTTCCCAATCTGGCATTATCCAGTGGATCACATCTGATGAACTGGGGCAGCAAATTCCCCCTCAAGTGGACAAAATTATCCATTTGGTACAAAGTGATCCAGACTCTTCTCTGTATTTGGATGCCGGTGTTGGACACCCTACGTTCAATGACTCCTTTCCCAGTAGTGCTGCTAAATTTGCTCCCATTCTGTCTTGCATAGTTTGTGTCGAAGCCTGCAGAATGCAAGTCTCCAACAGACCACTGCTTGCTGCACTGTCAAACTATAAGACCATCTGTAGTGCTGTCATAGGGAAGTGTCACTTGCAGGTGTCATCTCATCTCCTGCGAAGGCTTAGCCACGTGATTTCACTGGCACCATCCATCCTCCTTCGGGACATTCCCGATTCATATGTTAGAAACTTGGATGAAGAAGTGCAGAATATGATTCGTGTCAAGCTGTCGTGATCAACGGTGGTATTTTATTATATGGTAAACAGTCACAACGTATGATGTGACTGTATGGTGGGATAGCAGTCCCAATAATATTGGCACGATTCTTTTGTTATCTCATCATTTGACTTTTATTCCAGTTGTAAAATAATTTCATAATAGATGTGCTTTGACTTGTTGATGATCAGCAGCACAATCACTTCATTTTGTCATTCTAAAATAGCTACAATACAATACAGCTACAATAGTAGTTGAAATTGCATGTGTAGAATCGAGGACTTCACAACGTTGTCTGTCTAAAATAATAGCTACTATACAGTACAGCTACAATAGTAGTTGCAATTTCATATATAGATTTGAGAACATCAACAATTTGAGCTGTTAAGAAAACTCTTTCACAAGCAGTGTCAGAGAAATCCCGCTCATTTAGAAAGAGGAATTCTCATCTTTTACCAAATTCGTGAAGAAAAGTTGTTACTTTTACTTCCTCCGTCTCTACAAACGATATTATGAGCTAAATGTCATTCACGATATTGAGTAAATATCTCTGAGGTGCAAGATCACAAGTGCCACAGGTTTTCTAGCAAGGAGGAATATTGCTCGGAGAGGGATGCATACAATAAACTCACGAGAAAAAAAAAAACAAAAGAATGGAAACAAAGAGAACCCTTCCTAGAAAACCTGCAACCTGACGCCCGAAGTAGCCCAGAGCCAATCGAGTGGAAAATAATGATATGGAGAATAAAACGAAGAGAATAATTAATCGAAACTATGTCAGAGGTGCCTTCGTTACATAGGTTGAAATTACATATGAAGTGTTCCGGGCGGTCGCGAATCAAGCGCATTCTCGAACCGTCCTCCCGCACAGAGGCATGGGGGGACGAAAGTTCCGCAAGACTCTCCCCTCGAATTCGTCATGCGAGCATTCCTCTCCGGCGGCTTGGGACTTCATCGCTCGAAATGCGGAGAGCTGAAAGGGAAAGGGCAGGAGTCGGGTTCTCGACGTTCGGCGGTTTCACTGAGGATTTCCGCGAGAAAATGCCAAGGCATGATTGTAGCCCTCACCTGTTCAGAGGAGGCCGTGATGGGGTTTTTGAACAAGATCCAGTTCACAGTTTCTGAGCACGGCGGAGTCGTCAGAGATCCCTCGTACGTCCAGTATTGACCACCTGAGAGAACGAGACCCCATTGTCAACGACTCTTAAGCGTAATTCCCAAGGGCGAGGACTAGTAAGATGAAAGTGCACTCTAGAAATAAAAAAAACTAGCGATAACTCCAGTTTTCCTCTCTTTTTGCGTATTTTTTCTTCCATTTTTAATCTGGAAAAGCAAAAGAGGAGAAAATAGAAAAAAAGTTTCCTCATTCCCTCTTCTGAGCTAAAAGGGTGCTCTCTTATTTATAAGAGTGCGGGGGCTCACCAGGGAGAAAGTTGCTAGGATTCACTGGCTCGAGATCAGTGGTGTCTCCTTTATGAGGGATGGAGTCCAGAATTTGGATGATTTTCGCGAATTCCGAATTCTCGTCTCCGACTTCGACGAAAACACCGAGAACGGTGAGGCCGCCTTCGGCGCCGGCCGCTTCGGCGAAGCTGCCGAACTTGTCACTGTCCCAGTGCACCAAGTGGATCTAAATACGAGGGGGGGGGGGGGGAAAAAATTGTCACGAAGTTGATTTTTCTTCTCGCCTTTCACACGGCGTCGAAATCTGGGTACGGAATAAAGGGGGTTCCCTGAATGTATCAAAACCGGTTTCTTTTTTTTTTCCATCCGAGAAGCGCTGCGCTTTGACAAACACGACCCCTGATATTCCGTACCGTCCCGTATCTCGCAGTACTTCGCCTTACTGCTCTCAACACTTTCAGTCCCGAGGATTCGAAAGCACCACACCCGTCACATGACGAGGCACGGGACCGAAAGCGTCCAAGCGCCCCGAGGAAGAATCCTTCAACGCTCACCTCGCAGGGATAGGCTTTCCCCTCGACCCTATGCTCCGACCCTTCCGCGTCGTGCTTCCCCCAATGAGCGTGGATCTGTTCGAGCTTGAAGGTGCTGTTCAGTGGTCCTCCTTGCACCTCGCCTAGAAGGGATCGCAGATTAGTGGAGGGCCGACCCACGACTGAGGTCAACAAAACCATGCACTGGGATTTCAGGCTATTCCACAGCTATTAACGTCTGACGTGCCGTCATATTCTCGAACATTTTTAGAATAAACCGGGTAATTCCGTTCCAGGTCCTCTGGGAAGCCACTTGCATTTTTCCAGTATATTTCCCATATGAACATTTAGGGTGACATGCACCGGATCCGTTTAAGCTAAACTAATCCGGTCTCATAATGGTCCCCTGTGTTCCCATAGGGGACCATTATGAGACCGGATTAGTTTAACAGAGATAAACTTATTCCCATAGACGCCCGTTATGAAAACGAATCAGTTTAAAGTTAAACGAATTGGTGCATGTCACCCTTAAACATGTTCTTGTTACATAGCAGTCGAAATCGATCCAATACGGATCTTCTCGGTCGTCATGAATGTTTGGGAGTGGATCGACCGTAGATGATTCGTGCCGTCTCGAGGGTTGCTCTACCGAGTGCTCAATATTTACCAGGGTGACACGGGGCAATTTGCCCAGGGATCACGGAAAAGATCACTCTTCTGGTATCTTCGCGGGGTCCTCGAGATTATATCGTTATCGATGCATGCCTGGGTGAATCACCGAGAGGATAGCGAACAGTTAAACTCGGAGATAAAGGCGCATTCCGCATGACCCCGGAACTGTCGACGATGAGAGAACCCGTCAACCATTGCATAAAAAGGATGCAAAAAAAGGAAAGCCACCTGGCATTCCAGCTTCCCGGAAACGAGATCCCTGGCACAAACCTCATATCGCACGGTTCCCTTGCCAACGCCTGTACAGACGTTGCTACGCGTCCCTTTAAACGATCCCTTTAAACGACAGGTAGGAAAGACGAACCGGGATCTGTCGTTCCGATGAGTAGCTTCCATCCTTGTCCCGTGTTGGTCACACGAGTACAGGCATCGGAACGGTAATGGTAGGAGAGAGGCGCTATTTCCCCTGCTTGCTCTGCCTTCTCGGGTACCAAATCGATTGGGGACTGCTTCTGGCCGCCGGCAGCCGGGTAGTAAACCGACCACGTATGCGGTCCTGCAACAACAATTCAACGTTTCTTAACCATCATTGTTCAGAGCCCTTCTTCATATTATGAGGCGTGTGCCTACTCCCACTCCGCCAATTGTTTTTCTCGATGGACTTGCGAATAGTCAAACTACTCCCATTCTCCCTATTTCACCAAATTCTTTCCCCCCCCCCCCCTCATTAAATTAACATTTTCATCAGCACTTTCACATCCAGATCACCCCAAAACTAATTGGTTTCCTCTTTTGGCGTTTCGCGATCGTAACCGGTCAGGACCTATGGAGTGTATCATCCGCATATCTACCTGCATTTTAGCGAGCACTCAGGTTACGATCTCAAAACGTAGTTCCGGCTTCGTTTCCGAGATGGCACACGGACGGAAACCGCTCAGCCGGAACCGACCAGGGCGACGAGGGGAGATACACGGATCATATAGATAAAATGAGGAGGCTGTAAAGAGGAAGCGCGAGGAGCCCCCATGCAGCTCCTCCCTATTTTCCCTCCGCGGATCCGCCGGGTAACTCGTAAAAGTACGCTTTGAATGTTTCCACGAGCGAAAAGCTCGCTCGCTGCGTTTCCACACGGCTGAGCCTGCTCAAAAAGGTTCTGTCGGAATCGCTCGCGAGCTCCGGTGAAGCTCGGTTGTGACAAGAGCGGACACCGTGACGGATTGCTTGCCTAAAAGGAAGAGCTGTCAGGTTTTAATGGCTTTTTCACAGTAGGCGTGTTTCTGCTCCAAAAGAGGTCGAAGACGATGTCACTGGTTTTAATTACGTGGATAGAATCTTAGCAGGGTGGGTCGATTTTAACCCGTTTTCCCATTACTCGTTCTTTCTTCTTTTTTTTTTTTCCTCGTACGATGTTAACCTGGAAAAAAAACCAGTTGTGCAAACAAGGCCTGTCGCTCTGAAGATTGGGTCTCGAACATCTTTCTTTTTTTTCGAAATAGACAGAGGCATTCACGTTGGCATAACGCAATAACCCAGCCCCTGTAGCACAACGGGAAGAAGCAAAGACCGGAATTTTTCCATTTTGAGGGATGATGAGGATTTCGCCCGTCCTTTCTTCTCTCGTTATTTACGGAGGAATAATATGTTCATTGTTCCTTCATGCCCCCCTTTTGGTCTGTTCCCCGTCGCTCCCGTGTTCCATTCATCCGGAACAAATCTGCTCCTGACGAGTTCCGGAGTCGTCAGATTGCGACAGGTGAAGCTAACCGATGAGAAAATTGATCCGAATGGCATCTGTTGTTTGGATAGTTTTTTTTTTCTTCCGTCACATGCAAAACGTTTGTGCATTGCTTCGCCCGTGCCGTCAAAGTCGACGAGACGCGAAACGACACGGCGACGCAACGACACCGCTCCGTGTCGCCACCAAGGTCGCACATCGCACTGCAATGCGATATCCGCGATACGAAGAGAAGAACGCCCGAGGAAAAAGGCGCAGACGCCACTGGATCATCGGATTTGGCACCAAGCCATAGGGAATTCGAGATGTGGCCCGGCTGTGTTCCCTTCCGAACTAATTCTATCGAATCGATTCTGCTCGCTGCACCTCCTGCCCAGTCTCGAGCTAACGAGCAGACCGGAGTCGCTCTCTTCCAGCCGCACCGTGCCAAGGTAAAGGCGCTCGTTACGATGATGGAAGACGAGAGGACGGGAGAAGGAAGGGCAAAAGGACGGACGGAGAGAAGGCAGGAGGGCAAGAGGCGAGCAGCCAGACCTCCCGCCGTAATTTTTCACCCGATATGACGAACGGCTGCGACCGCGAGCGACTGCGAGCAGATGACTGCCTGGAGGCGATCCGAGACGGAGGAAGAAAGTGGACGGAGGAGATAGGAAAAAAAAGCGGAGGGAGGAAGAAAGCGGAGGGAGGAAGAAAGCGGAGGGAGGAAGAAAGCGGAGGGAGAAGGGGTGACGGTCGATGTGGGGCGTCGTCGAGGCCTGTTTCCTGCCGTTTCTGCTGCTCGCGTTTTTCCGCCACTTCTAACCCACATGGGTTAGAAGCTTCCGAAAAAAAAAGGATCCACAGTTTCGCCTCGATGATTGCCCTTGTCGGAGAGTGAGAGGGAAATGCTGCCGAAACGACCCCGGGGTGCAACCCCTCGGATCCAAATTCTAGCCGGCTCCCTATCATCAGGGAGAAACGGACGAGATCCGACGAGAAAAACGAGCGCCTCAACACTAGAATTACCGGAGCGGTCATTTCGACCGCCATCGAGAAATCAATGTGCTTGGCTTTTGTTTAAGCTGCTGCGAGTCTGCGTCCGACCTGCCGCGAAAACGTGCCCTTTGCTCGAGGCCGAACTTCAGGCACAACGTCTTGTGTGGGCTACGGTAGGATGCTTTTCCGGACGCGTTGAGATGAATTTTCCCCGCAACTCATCTGCTGCATCTGTATCCGTGTATCTGCTGTGAAAATTTCGTGCAGCGGCGATGAACAGACCGAGAAACGAACGCGACACCGCACTGCAGCGCTTGCAGCCATCGCAGGACTCACCCGAAGCCGAATCCCGAAACTAAAAAAAAAAAGAGATGATGCTGAAAATGATCGCGACGAGGGGAACAAGACGCATCACAGCTGTGCCGCGAGTGCTGTGCACACGTGTAGAGTAAGTATAATGCCCATGTTGATTCCATGAACACAACTCAAAACAAAACAAATTAAATGTTACAGAACGATGCTTTAATACGATTGTTAAAATAGCGGTCAAAACGACCGCTCCGGTACTTCTAGGTACATACGTACCCTCGGTACTTCTAGGTACATACGCACCCTCGGTACTTCTAGGTACATACGCACCCTCGGTACTTCTAGGTACATACGCACCCTCGGTGCTTCTAGGTACATACGCACCCTCGGTACTTCTAGGTACATACGTACCCTCGGCACTTCTAGCGTTAAGGGCGGGTTCGCTCACGGAGTTACTCGCGTGAGAGACCCGTTCCAGGCGAAACCTATACGTCCGTGCGAGCGCTTTCGACCAAGCTATTTCATGCTCTCTTGCTCGCCGCTCTCGCGCGAAGGAAATTGCTCGCGCTCGCGCGCGCGGACCGGGGAAGCGAGCCGTGGACTCACCCGTGGTCTTCGTGTAGCCCCAGACCGGCATGCTGCTCTGACTTCTCCTAAACAGACAGAAAATTTCTCTGTAGATTCGCTTCACTTTCGCACGACACAGGAATATAGGGTCTCAGAAAAACACAAACAAAAAAAACAAACAAAACAAATATTGAAAAGCATCACGAAACATCTGAATCGGGGAAAAGACGAAATGCGAAGCCCTCACTTTTTTACGACGGCACCCCCCATTGACAGAAAAGCGAAGCGTACGGTCGAAACGAGTGAACGAGTAAGACTGCGCTAGGGTTGGCCACAGTGTACCACAGTTACCTGAGCACAGTTACTGACGATTGATCGAAAGGGGGGGGGGGGGGGGGGGGGAGAAAGTATGTTGCAAGGTGCCTGAGATCGGATGGGCACTGGAGCGCGCGCGGGGCAGCTCACGATGGGATGCTCGGCGCAGGAGGGACTGGCGGAGCCCGGGCTGTCGCGCCTCGAAGTGGAGGGCGGTGGAGGGCTCGCGGCCGGCCGGAGTCGCTTGGAAAAGTCGAGATTTTCGTCACTCGTCCTCCTTCTCCTCCTCCTCCTCCTTCTCCCTTTTTCATCGATGCTATCGCTCCCTGCCTTGCTCAATTCGGTTACGCTTGCGAGATGCGGCGGATCTGGGTTGAGCCCGGCCGCGGGGACGCGATTATGTCGGTGGCCTCGTCGCGAAATGTTGCCTCCGATCCCGGTCCGGATCCCGCGGTCACGTGAAGAGGAGGGGGGGGGGGCGAGGAAGACGCTCGCACGTGCCGGGGCCCTGAGGTTCCTCTAGGGCTGCCAAATCGATGAGGATAAGTGATTTATCACGGTCGAAAAGAGTGGATCTCGAAATATCCTTCGTCTATATATCACGAGAGATGAAAATTGTATTACCAGTTCCTCGTAGCCAGTTGGAAAAAAAAAAGAATATTTGAATATTATCGGCGCGAGGTATCACGAAGTCCTGCACGACGCTCTCGTGTGCCATTCAGAACTTCGTATCTCTCGCTGAGGTTAGAACGGAATTCATGGCTCGATTAAATTTAATTAATCGGATTCAATCCTCTAGGTCACGCTCATCTTAGCATGTGGCCTTAATTGCTTCAAGTCGGCTTTAGGGCATGCGAGCAGGGGCAGAGGTGCCTGTCAATGATCTCGAAAGCCACACAGCTTAACGGAGAGCCTGCCTCACGAGAGCCGGCTTTGCGAGAGCCTGCTTTGCAGGAGCCGACTTCCGTTTGGATGTTGTGCCGCGTTCCGTCACGGGGACTTGGAACTGTGCACATTTTCACGATTCATTTTGGGAACGCCAGGTTTGCTTTAAATACGCACTGGCCGCAATCGAGATTGCGACATCGAGGAGATGAGATTCGGCGCACGAATTCGTGGCTGCTTGTCGTGAAATCGATTTTGAGTTTCAAGGGCGACGGACGATTCTTCGCGGAGAAAAGTGCCCAAACTTGCAGATCCTAATCGCGCTCAGCAAACAATTTGGAAGAGTTCATTAGTCAAATGAGGCGCGTCTCTCGCGACGGCGTACAAAAAAATGGAGAAGAGCTTCGAGGTGATCGAACGAAGAAAAATCGCCGAACGCGTCCGGCATAAGCGCGCATCCCATTAACCGAAATCGATTAATAGCCCGAGCAAAAAAAAAAAAAAAGTTGGGGCGAAAGCGCCTCCAGAGACGTCAGCTCGGCACGGCTCCAAAAGCAAACACTCAAAGAGTGGCGCAATGGAAGCGGCTCGAAGTGGCTCGAAGGGAAGAGACGGGAAGGCAACCTCCTTTCCTCCTCCTCCTCTACTCCCCCCATTCATAAGTATCGTGCTACGACCCTAGAGGGAAGAGGGGGAGCAACCTCCCCTCTTTCCCCATTCATGAGTATGATCGCCTCGTTGCACGACCCCGAACCCGCGAATTTCCGATCGGCGTCGTCCCCACTCATTACGTTCGGCCGCTTATCTCGGCGAGGACTCGCTCTCCCGACCGAGTTCGCGACACAATGCTGCGAGTCCGAGAGGCAATTTCGATCGAGAGCGCTCTTCGCGCTGCAATTCCAAGTTCGATCCAATTTTTTTTTTTATGAGATACCAGGAGTTTCCTGAAATCGCTTTCACGAATGCGTTTACACGCTCGACCCTCTCCGGTCCCACCGCCGGTTCCAATTTCCGTGCCCTATCGCCGAAAAGGGTGTGGCTGAAACCCCGGCAATAAAGCTACGCGCCTCCTAAATCTCACCCAGAGAATGAATCTCTTCGCCTCATCGTCGGAGAGCCCGTTGTAAACCTGATGTATATCCCCCTTGCCTCGAGATACCGAAGAGACCCGTCAATCTCTAGTACCCGTGGGGCCAATTATGGGGGGGGGGACTCATTGATTTTCGATACTGTTGGTACACTAGCGGGGTGCCCCGCGTTACGGAGTCGAAGGAATCCCCCCCACCCATCCGAAACCCCGCCCGTAACGACCGGCCCGGAACCGGCTCCCGAGCCCCCAGCACCACGCGACGAGGACGGAACGATGTGGCAGTACCCGCGCCTGCCGCCAGAGTGCGCCGCGCCTCTCTGAGCTGCGACCTCTTGGGCGACCCCGTGGACGACCGAGGTCGATGGGGGCTTGCCGCGGCGGTGACGCGATGGCTTCATGGAGTTTCACGCGATTCTCGGCGGGATGTGGGTCGTCGCGGAGACGAGGAAAGGACAGACGTTGCTGCGATACCCCCGAGAATGCGGGAAAACTCGTTCGGTTGCTCCAGAAAAGAATCCTTTAAGCATTTTACGACATTCAGGGTTGGACTGGCCCACCGGGATACCAGGAAATTTCCCAGGGGGGCCCCTAGGCCGCCAGTCCGACCCTGACGACATTTCTTACGTGATCTGCCGTCGCGAAAGACTGACAGGCGCTTCCGCGTTACTTCAGGCCCTTTCTTTGCCGATCCTGTCTTTTTTTTTCCCACCCATCTCTAGACGAAACGCCTCGGCGTCGCAGAAGCGAAGCGGCACTTGCCTCGTTCCGTCTCTCCTTTCGTCCTCGCTGCAGACCGAACGAATCGTGTGAAATCATGTCGTTTTTCCATAACGATTACTCAAAATTGCAATAATACAGGGTGTATTTTTATTAGCGCAACCCACGGAAAACGGCATAAAACTTCCTGCCTAATAAAGCTAGCAAGCTCTCCTTTAGCCGCGAAACGGTGCGAGTGTCGTTTCGGCAAGACTTCGAGAAACCCCCAAAAAGAACGTAATCGCGCGGTGTGAAATCCGGAGATCTTGCTGGCCACAGGTCAGCACAGAACGACTGAAAGGGCTCCGTGCCCCTCTCTGAAGTGGGGCATCTGGAAGGGCATCTTTCCGGAAGTGACCTTGGGTGAGTTCAATGTCTTCGAACTTACTGTCGAATTCATTGAAACTGGAAAAATCAAATCATCTGCAATGGGGTTACTGGAAGGAAACTATTTACCGCAAAAAAAAAAGAATCCTCACACCATTCTGCAGCAAAAGAAGATTAAAAACAGCATTAAGCAGCATTCGCTACGTTCCTGTTGATGTTCTACGCCGTGCTTGCGAAGACTTGCAGCGTCGTCTTCAATTATGCATGGGGAACGAGAGGATCGACT
This sequence comes from Darwinula stevensoni, assembly GCA_905338385.1. Classification (NCBI taxonomy): domain Eukaryota; kingdom Metazoa; phylum Arthropoda; class Ostracoda; order Podocopida; family Darwinulidae; genus Darwinula; species Darwinula stevensoni. The sequence goes on from CAJPEV010000131.1 coordinate 49,078, forward strand.
CCAGCATCTGCTGCAATAAAAGTGAGTCTTGCATGGTTGGGAAATGGGAAATGCATGGGTTCGTGTCAAATTTTCAACTTGCTAGCTTTCTTAGGTAGGAAGTTATGCCATTCTTCGTGGGCTGCGCTAATAAAAAAACACCCTGTATTAATTGCAATTTTGCGTGCAAAATCGTTCCACGCCGAGTAATGAAAGAAACGAGGCAATTACTCCTCGTCGAGGCATTTCGATTTCGAGCGTGGCGATGCTCACCTTCAAGGGTGAGTGATTACCTTTCTGCTGCGAACGTTCGACTCGAATTCCTCGATCGCTCGAGAACGGGTTGAGACGCTCTCGTGCCACGAAACCGCGAGGTTATCCCGAGGTTAAGGTTCGGCCTCGGTGGAGAAATCGACATCGTTTTTTGACAATCACTGCCAATTTTGTCTTCGATAAAAACCGAAAATAAAAGACTTCGCATGTTCGTAACGGCATGTCGTCCCCTTAGGGCTCGTCCACACCAAGAAGTTTTCTCGGCAAAAAAAAAAAAACGACAAAAGGAAAAAATAAAAATTCTTGCAAAAAAAAATGTTAAAAATCCATTCCAGAACATCCTAACAAACAAAACCTTCAAACCTCCAAAGGAGCTTTCATACCACTTTGCAAAGAAAAACACAAAAAAAACTTCACGGTGTGATCAAGCCCATCACTCCACATCCCAGGAGACCCAGGGACAGAGGACCGCCCTGGAGAACGTTACCTTGGGGAATGAACGAGGCTCCGGGCCCTTGCCACGGAGAGATGCTGCAGCCTCCCTTGGTACAGTTGTCTCGCCGCCAGGCGGCAGCAGGCGCTCACCCCCGCCATGGTCTTGCCCTAGGGAGCAAAGAGATACGAGATGAGTCCGGACAGTCTGAATGAGATACGAGCGAGCCGAGATCGCTCGAAGGGATTCGGGGCCCAGAGACAGGGCCGTCCAGAAGGGGAAGCATAGGGGGCAATCTGCCCCAGACCTCGTGTATTAGACCGAGTTCATACTCGTGCTGTACAGCATATCCAACAGCGACAAAATCCAATCCAACACGGGCGTGTTGCATCGGACAGTATGCAGTTAGTAAGCAGTTGCAGCATCCAGCATGCCATACAGCACTAGTATGGACCCGGCCTTAAGGGGCTCCAAGGGGCCTCCGGTTTAGTTTTGCCCCTTGCCTCTGGAAACCTCTGGGCGGGCCTGCCCCGAGATAAGCAGAAATTCAAGAAATTATGTGAAAACCATTCTTCGAAGCCTTTCTCCCCCTAAATTCTCAACGGGATTCACAAACGTTAGGCCGAGGCCTAACCGACCGACTGCCTTCAGCTCACCCCCGGGCCTACCTTTTTTTTTTCTTTCAATTCTCGACTTACGGGGCCAATTAAGCCTACTTGGGTCAATCCGTGGTCTTGGAGGCATCTCGTTGAGGGCGTGTAACGTTAGGCCGATCGCAGACCTACTCATATTTTCACGGACCATTTCTGAGAGAACGTGTAACGTTAGACCGATTAGAGGCCTGTTTCGAGTTTGACGAACCATTTCGGTGCGAGCAAGTAACGTTAGGCCTATCTGGAGTTCTTCGAATCATTTCGACTGGGTCGGAGGAGAGAGAATGCCTCCGGGAAAGCTGAAATCAAGCCTGCACACAGAATACAGAATTTTGGACAGAATTAAAACAGAATTGAATTAAGACGGAATCGAGACAGGACTTAATATATTGACAGGAAATTTATAGGGTGTCACATCCAACCTGTGCAAGTGATTCCAAGAAACAAGGCGTTAGGTACAGCCCCTTTTGGACCAATCGCAGCATTGATCCAAATGCCCGGTCGCGCATCGTCTGCTATGAACCACGTGGCCCAAATGCCTGCCCGCGCATCGTCTGCTATGAACCACGTGGGAAGCTGCACGTGGCGGGTTTTTGAACCACGTGACAGGCTACACGTGGCGGGATGTTGGTTACGTACGGCTTGTGCAGTGAGGATGCCCCACAAGGGTCCAGCACTTATATGTGGCGAGTGCCGAAAGTCTCTTTCCAGCCGTGCGAAACTGCGGCAGCATATTATCGACGTGCACGGTAAACCATTGGAAGAANTTAAAGACATGTGCATTATTCGATACAGAGAAGTGAGGAACAACCATGATTTTTACCCACGACTCATGAGCCATAGGTTCCCGACCCCTGCCCTAGATTATAAAGGTAAGTACGGTCTTGGCAAGAGAGAAGTGAATACCGATGGATGTGGCCCTCACCCATCCTCGGTGGGTTCCATCCGGCCCGCAGATAGAGTTTGACACCCCTGGCCTAAAGGGAGCTATAAGGTGCTATGAGGTTGCGGGTTTATGGGACTGTGTAAGACGTAACGTTTTCACGCGCAGGGAATCTGCAAAAGACAACAAGGGTAGTGCAGGAGTAGGCGAAGCGATTACGGAACGGACTCCGTGTTGCACGAGCAGACGATGTGAGGTCACCCAATCTGATTGGCTCGAAAGGGGCTGTACCTAACGCCTGGTTTCCAAGAAAACGTCAACATAACGGTCGTTCGAATAGGAGTAACAGCTTTTTTTTCTGCGCGAAATGGGGTAATTTGGGGGGATGTGGCCCATAAAGGCGAAACCTGGAAAAATTTAATTAAATTAAAAAAAAAACAGGTACTTTTGCGAAAATGGTTGAACATACTTAGTACCTGGAAAACATGCAACAAGGCTAAGCAGTTGCAAGATACAATATTAGCTGCAATAAGGACAAGCAAAGAAGTCGGCATCATTATGAAGAATGCATGCCTCCTGGACCACGATCCCAAGTAGCAACAGTGACATCCGTTCAACATTAAAATTAGCTTGGGAGTGGCTTGGTCGATTGCGACAATTGGCGCCCGTGGCAGAAGATCCCGGGTCCCCCCCCCCCCCAAGATTGTCCGGCGGACGGACGCTGTAGGTGTCAGGGTGGATGCACTGTGAACGCCCGTTAGAGGTTGGGCAAGGAAGGAGAGATGTTCCGACTGCCCTGCCCTCTGGCCGTTCCTCCAGTAAGAAGGAGGTTTTCGCAGTCTCGGCGAGGTCGCGCGTGAAGTACCGAGATACGCGTATCGATTCCCCCGAAGTTGCTGGGAAGTCTGCTGTAGTTTCATGCTCCATTCGATTCATCTTCACGTACAAACAAGTGGAAGAATTCGATATCGTCGATGCATCGGTCGAGAGCGGCAACTCGATTAAAAGAGACTCCCGGCAATTCTCGACCGGCGGATGGAGGAAAGACGGTTCGCCTCGCAACCTGACCGCACGCGGAGTATAATGAGGGCCCTTATGGCCAGGCGTGGCTATACATAATTGGCATGTCCGTGAATGGGAGGCTGTGTCTGAAGACTTTTTGATCGCAAGGGAGATGATTACCTTGGGATCTATGGGAAATGCGCTTCTTGTGCGAACTGAGAGGTCCTGTAGCGCGTGGAAAACGGGGTGGAGGTCCCTGCACATATACGCTAAGTTATTTATTTTTTAATCATAGGAATCATTTCTACCGCGAGGAAATATTCTATTCTATCCACCTGCATTCAAACTTCGCGCCATACAATTTTCTAGCGCACATCCAGCGGATCTCTGTACGTCCGCAGCGGATATGCATCGGCTGACCCCTGGTTGCCTGGGATCTCGCAGAAAAGGAATATAACACTGCCGACGGGTCAGTGTAGTGCTCCCCATGAAATCAAGGTCAATATCCCCCCGTGTTGGCTCGTATGACAAAGTTGGCAACACCGCCTGCAAACGCTCGTACGAAAAAGTCGACAACACTGCCCGCACCCCGCAACTGAAAGGGTCCCATCAGCACTCTGGAGGGACTTCAGAACTTCAAACGGGTTCTGTCTCCATGCTGATATTAGGAGAAATGCGAAATTCCACTTCCAAAGCGGCGGATTTTCTGCCTTTCAAATTTACAGTCACCCCAATTTCCATCTACAGATGGTCTCGATGTCGACGTTCGCAACCGTCCACGCAGACTAGGGCGACATCTATCAGCCCGGAAATACACCGCCGCCGCGTCCTAACGAGTCTTTTTTTTTTCGGACCTCGAACTGTCGGCGAAGTCTTCGGTTTCGTCGGCTTCGTCTCGCGATCGACGGAGCCGGTACAAAATTCCCACCTTGGGTCGAGTCGAAGGACGACCTGGACTGCCGTTTCACACGTCGACCACATCTGTGCTTTGCATAACACGAGACGCGATTGTGGCTTCGACAAGAATCGCAGTGAAATCACGAAGGATCAGATTAATGGATTAACCGAATTAGAAGCTAAGGGAGAGGCGTTTAATTTTTTTATTCAAAGAAAAGCTCGGCGGTGCTCGACGGTTGCGACACACGCGGCGATTCCGCATTTCTTGCATTCGTACAGGCGTCAAAATCGAAGCTTCAGTTTCGTCTGATTCGGTTCGGTTGGATCGAGGAAAAGACGGACGATGCGACACGAACCGTGCCAGGCTACCGGCAAGCATTTCTTCTTCCGGACGCGAGCGACGGCGGACGAAATCAAGGAATGCTCTCGCCTCGGCGATAAGATAGGGAGATCATCCCACTTCCTGAAGAATTTCACTGCGAGAGGTGGGGGGGGGGGGCCTGTGCAGCAAGACGAGGTCCTACTCCCGACGTCTTACAGACTTATTCCTATTTTATAAACTGCCAATTAGCAAACAGCATAAATGGGCATGCAGTTCATTTTACATGCGAATATGCAATGAGGCAAAAATGAAAGTACAGTAATCGTAAGCAAGCGCGTTCTTCAACTCATTAAAACCAACAAAGGCAAACGTTGCGCGCTGCGGAAGAGTTATCTCGTCGCCTCGTAACGTCGACGAGGCCCACGTCAACAGTCTCAAGACCTTGGCATTCGCTTCGACACGAGATCAGAATGCTTCCTGTGACCTCCGACGGTGTACTCAATTTTATGACCCCCCCACCATATATCTCGCAGTCGAAGGTCAATGCGAGTTGGCTCGCGCCAAGCCGCTAGGGCAACGCCCCCGTCCGTCTGCTCGAGCTCGTGGACGCACGCGACACCTAGCGGTTCTTCGAGGAACCACTGCGAAGGGGCCTGGACCAAAGACCCAAGAAGACAGGACACTGCGCGAAAGCAGTGAAACGTGAAAGCAGTGAAAAGTGGAAAGCAGTGAAAACCGCAATGGCGGTCTATGTCCAGGTGGTTGGCCCTCGAACTAACGTCAACGTTTCCTGGAGCAGAGCGCTAGTGTCTCTTGAACGAATTCGCGTCCGAAGTTTGTTTTTTGTTAATTTACGAAATGCATTATTTTCCTGAACTGGAGATCGCTGAATCACAATGGCAATCTCATCTGTTGCGAGAACATTTAGGCTTAGCAGCCAGCAACAATGTGTGCGAGTAGAAGCCAGCTGTGACGCAACTGGACCCCAAGAACAGTCCCCATGGCTGAAAATCCAAAGCAAAGCTGCAATATCCACAGCCTGTTTTTATCCCTTCAAAATTGAAGTCATCCCATTCTAACAGGCCTGTCAATCCGAGACGCATAAATGTTGACCTTTTCGTGAGGTAATTAAGGTTACTCAGCATTTTACTTCATCCGCCTGTTACATCCCAGGTAACACAGAACATTGAATCAACATGGATTGGATGTGGATTGAGTGTGTGAATGTTGAAGGTGAACATTGTTTCAATGTTGATACAATGTCGTCGCATCACATTGTGGATTCCAATTGGGGAATATTCGGATTATATCTATTAGATGTGGCATAATTGTTAACCCCTCTTAAAATGATAAAGGGTGGGACCTCTCCAATAGGTTTTCGGAGCACTATCAACCTACCACAACATGGTTTCAATGTGGAAAAAATGTGACTTCACAACTATTGAGTTGCATGCCGTTTATTATAAAGTATTTGAATAATGATTTTTTTTTAATTCGGAAACAAATACATAAAACATTTCCAATTATCCTACGGTCATCGCGGAGACGTCTTGCATCCTCTTATGAACGTTATGTTACTAGGGTAGTGTAGTCTAGGCGCGTTCATAATGAAGTACCAAGAGTGCTCACTAAATGGTATCCATGTTCCCCTGTAGCCTCCTAATGCAATTACGGATCTGTCACCTTCCATTAAAGCGTTTTATTCCCACTTTCCTCTTATTATTACGTAATTAATGAACACATATATTAGAGAAATGTGGAATTATGATGTTCTGATTGCAGAATCTGATTCTGAGACAAATTAAATGTCCAGGTTTAGTGTGAGCGCATAGAAGTCTAGGCGATTGGAGACGTGTAGAGCACACACAAAAATAACCTGAAGTGATCCAATCACAAATCTTCTAA